>QJPP01000347.1:0-117186 GCA_003996215.1 Jaltomata sinuosa | reverse complement strand
TTTGATCCCTGTTTGAGCCAAAATTGACCTTGTTCTTTCAATAACCTGTCACCATTCCTGTTTAACTTGGAATCCCTATTTTGGCCCTGGTCCTTCCTTGGACATCGTGCACCTCAACTCAGGCAATCAGCCTAAGTTGAGGGTGGCTACTATAGAGGTAAACCCTGTTTGGCCCTGGTCCTGCATGGACATTGTGCACCTTAACGCAGGCAATCAGCCTAAGTGGGGGGTGGCTACTACAGAGGTGAATGATAAGAAAAAGATGATGGAGAAGATTGGTTTTTGAATAGAATGAAAATCCGGGTGTGCGCCTAAGAAAAGAAAAGAAAAAAAAAATGAAACAAAAAGAATTGTCAATAAAGAGGCCGCACCTGTATCTAGAATCAAGGAAATAAAAAGGTGAATAAGGATGGATAAAGTGAAGTTATGTGGTGATAAGATGTAAATGGTTCCAAGGAGGGCTTAGTCACTAACCCCTAAATGTATCATACCTGCACCCGAAGCCTCATTACAAGCCTAAAAAAGTCCTGTAGTGATCCTGAGTAGCTTTCTGAAGAACCAAAATAGAATAGTAAGGGCAAGCCTATGGTATCGCATGTGCATTGTTTGAAATCGTTGTGAGTGTGAGCGCTTACCGAGTCCCAAATCTTGTGTGTGGGATTTCTTTGTGGTGAGGGCACCAAGATGTCTATATTGTCGATTGATTGTTAGGATAGCTGCGTATGTGTATGCATAATATTCTATCATATCGGAGTGACATGTTTGGATCCTTGCAAGTTAGTGTTTCATACATACGTGTGCTACGAGGGAGCCTGATTTAATTGAATAAGTTTAGATTGACCATGAAGTGCTATAGACATGAGTTTGTTTCTTGGTTGAGTCGTATTATTGTTTTATGTTATGTTGCTTGAGGCCAAGCGAACGTTTTAAGTTGAGGGTGTTGATGTGACGCTAACTTACGTCACTTTCGACTCCTTTTTACTAAGAACAATCGTACGTTTTCAAGCAACCATTGTTGTTTTTGATGTTTTTATGTTGTATTTGTAGGAAATGGAAACAAACACGGAAACGGAAGAAAAGACGCGAAAAACAACATTCTGCCTAAGTGTGACGGCCTGAGTGACGGCCCGTCAGAGGTGTGACGGTCCGTCACTGGGACCGTCAACTTGAGGCAGTGTTGCTGCCAAGCAGTGACGGCCCAGGCGACGGTCCGTCACTGCCCTGACGGTCCGTCAAGCCTGGCCGTCACGCTTAGGCAGTGGCTTCAAGCGGCGACCCGCGTTTTGGGGATTCCTAGCCCATTTTGGATTTGGTTTCTTTGGCTCCTATAAATACCCTATATTAGGTTTATGTTATTATTATTCACTCATTAGTTCTAAAACACGTTTTTAAGTATTTTTGAGAGCAAACAACACGGTTCATTTGTATTGAACTCGTGTTCTTGATTCTTTCGTGAGTTCTTGGTATTTTTTGCTCTTGGATATTGGAAGATTGATTGTTTCATTATATTGTAAGACTTTTTCTTCCCTTTATTATGAATACAACTATTTTCTCTTATTTATCGAGCATGAGTAACTAAAACTCCCGCAACTAGGGTTGTGGGAGCCATGGAAACATAGCAATATAGATTCCGAGTAGCGTTGGGTTCGATATATGTATTGTCATGTTGTTAATCATTCAATTAGTCACGTTTTCTAGTGGTTGCAAACATTAGAACATGCCTAGGTTTAATTTGCTTGAGTAAAGAAGGTAAAACCGGGAAAACTTGATTAACGACAAGGATTCGAGACTACCAACTCTCGTCTTAAAGATTAATGCCGTAACTGGATTAGTCTACTTGATGTTAGGATTGAGAGCTAAAAAAAAGCACATCTTTTTGAGATCGAAAGAAGATAAAAGGAAATTTGTTTATTTGGTCGAGAGACGTTTAGACGATACAATTGACGCAATCACATCATGACAAGCATATAGAAAGAACCCGGTTAAGCCTAGAATCGACATTGTTACAAAAGCCATGGTGAACACGTCCCTAGTTCATTCTCTCTTACTGATTATTCTCTTACATTATTGTTGCTTTTGTTTACGATTTGTTCACAAAACCCCCCTTTTTATTTATCGGAAACAATTGACTACGAGTTACTTAATTCGCTAAAGGCTTGATCTTCACCATATTCTCTGTGGGATTCGACCCCAATCTTGTTGGGTTCTTTACTTGACTACGACCGCTTATGCCTCGTTAATTTGAGGTGTAGTTTGAGCGTTATCAAAGAGTTTTCAGGTAAAGATGTGAACGACGTGACTAATTTTTTACTGAATTATTTATTCAAAATACGAAAAGAAAGAGGTGTGACTGAGTCCTGGCTTTGAGCAGCCTACATATCTCAGGTTGTAAGAGAATCAAGTCACGTGTAGTTCAAGTGGGTGTAGGAATGAAAGGATGAGTTGGAAAGTCGAGTGAGGTCCCGTTGAGATTCTTCTCTGTAGTTCCTGTTATTACATAAGGAAAAAAAATAAAAATGAAACTAGAAAGGAAAAGTACAAGATCCTATCAACTCTACTTGTCTTCACTCTCTTTCTTCAAATGTTCTCCTTTTGGATCTCAGTTATCACCTCACATTCTGTCGGTGGGAACCTTGATCTCAAAAATTCAATCTTGAAGTTAGGATTTGAGACTTGAACTGAGTCGCTGACGCTCCTCTCAAGCACCGCTCGTAGAATACTCTTGGATGCTTGTTTTCTTGATCAGAAGCTAAGAAGATGTCTCTTGAGATGTTGGGCCGCTATATGTGTCAAAGCTGACTCTAACTGTCTTCGAGATTGAACATTCTTCTTCGCTATAAATCATAGATGAGATTCCATTCTTGTACATCAAACATGTGTTTGGCAGGAAAACCTGCAAGCCATAAAAAACAAACAAAAAAGAATAAAATTTTCTGCTCCAGTTTGCACTAGAAAAATTTTGTGAGTTATTAGTAAAGCTATAACTAACTACTCTAAAGATAAAGACAACAATGATAAAAATTTAAAATAAGTACGAAAATTAAAAATGCGATTATTGTTCTCAATGATGCAATCAGGGGATGTCGTACCCTATGAAGTAATAAAAGAAAAATAGAATTTTTGTATCCTATAATGCAACCAGGGAATGTCGCACCCTGTGAAGACATGAAAAATGAAAATAAAAGAGTTTTTTGTGCCCTAAAATGCAACCAGGGAATGTCGTACCCTGTGAAGCCATGAAAAAGGACATAGGGATTTTGTGCCATAAAAAGACAACCAGAGAATGTCGCATCCTCTGAAGTCATGAAAGAAAATAGGGATTTTGTGTCCTAAAAATGCAACCAGGAAATGTCGTACCCTATGAAGTCATGAAAGAAGATAGGAGTTTTTGTGCCCTAAAAATGCAATCTGAGAATGTCGTACCCTGTGAAATCATGAAAGAAAATAGGGATTTAGCGCCCTAAAAATGCAACCAGAGAATGTCGTACCCTGTGAAGTCATGAAAGAAAATAGGGGTTTAGAGCCCTAAAATGCAACCAGAGAATGTCGTACCCTGTGAAGCCATGAAAAAAGAAAATAGGGATTTTGTGCCCAAAAAATGCAACCAGGGAATGTCGTACCCTGTGAAGACATGAAAAAGAAAATAGGAATTTTGTTCCCTAAAATGCAACTAATGAATGTCGTACCCTGTGAAACCATGAAAAATAAAATAGGGATTTTATACCCTAAAATACAACCAGGGAATGTCGTACTCTGTGAAGCCATAAAAAAGAAAATAGGGATTTTGTGCCCTAAAAATGCAACTAGAAAATGTCGTACCCTGTGAAGTCATGAAAGAAAATAGGGATTGTGTTCCCTAAAATGCAACCAGAGAATGTCGTACCTTGTGAAGACATGAAAAAAGAAAATAGAGATTTTGTTTCCTAAAATGCAATCAGGGAATGTCGTACCATGTGAACCAATGAAAAAGAAATAGAAATTTAGTGCCCTAAAAAGGAAACCAGGGAATGTCGTACCCTATGAAGACAAGAGAGAAGTGTTTTGATTTTTTTTTTCTTATTTTTTTTTAAAAAAAAATGCCCCAGTTTTTGAAAATGGAGAAACTTTGAAACTGTTTTTGGATTTTTTTAAAAACTTTTTTGGAGATATGAACTGTATTCGGTGAGATCGAGCCTTATTGTAAGACTGCCTACGTATCTTGCTATAGTAAGAATCAGGTCAAACGTAGTTCACAAAAAGATAAATTAATTTTTTTTGCTCTTCATTTTGAAAAGTGTCTTTATAAAAAGCACTGGAGAATGAATCAAAAGAAATCAATTTATTGTTTAATTATGTCTTGACTTCAGTTGGTACCAATAATTAATATTATGCATAGAATTTCATCAATTACTTTTGGACAAATTCAGAGTCAACTTAGAAGTAATTCCTAGAGTTTCAAATGGTACCTCAAATATACTTAAGAATCGACAAGATCTATTCATTTTGCCGCAATCAAGGTATAAAATTCTTCTTAATCCTCATGTTTCAAGTTCCCTCACCACAAATAAAGTCCTGATTCACACATCATCGAAATATTTAGATATTAAGACATTTCAGAAGGCACTCACATTGAGAAAAATGTTCAATGCATGCAATGGAGATACCATATGCTTGGCCCTCATGTAAGTATCCACTAATGTGAGAACACTCGAAATAGGATCAAGTAGGACTTGTCATCGGCTTGTAGTGTAGGCTTAGGGATGGGTAAGATATTCATTTGGGATAAAGTGATTATTCCCTTCGTAAGCATAGCACTGCATCTTCGATGTTTTTTTTTTTGCTTTTGCACTTGATCTTTATTTGATTTGCTACTTTCTCTCATTTTTTTCTTTGACTTTTTTTTATGAGTTTTTCCTCCTTTTTGTTGGAGTCTTTTTTTCTCTTTTCGTAATTTTTTTTTCTCTGTAAAAAAAAATTGTTTGACTTTTGCATTTTTCACTCTTTTTTTTCAGTCAACTTAGATCTTTGTCAGTGCGCTTAGAAAGGTGTGGCCAAAAGAGGGGTTAGTGCACTTATGCACTCAAAAATATAAAGGCTTAAATGTAGTTATCCAACAAAAAGTTTTAGGCTCAAAAGGGAAATTCTAGGGATTATATGTCATTTAATAGGCTTGAAAGGCACAATCGGATTAAAGAAAGCCTACAATTTTTTTCCAAGTCAAAGTGTTGCTCAAAATTTTGCTTCAACAGACATTCGGGCCAAGTTCTAGATCTACAAAGCAATGTCATTGAATTTTCAATCTAAAACTCACCACACAATGCACATGAAATGATGAGGTTGGATTTATTTTAACCTAGACTTTAGCAAGAGAATTTTTCAAGTGTCATTTAAGTATAATTAAGAGGTACCAAAAGAATATATGGTTCACAACAAAGTTGATCCTCTCAATAATGTCAAATCACTTAATACTATTTTTTCTCATGCACAATTCTAAATATGTTGGTACCAATCAAGTAAAGAAAATTCTTTCATTTCATTTTTTTTTTGGACCGAACCTTAAAAAAGGTTGCCTATGTATCCTGCCGAGAAAAGAATTAGATCGCACGTAGTTCAGGAAACTTGAAATATGAATTAAACAAGTAATTTTTTTTTTGATTTTTTTGATGGTGAAAAATAAAAACATCTTTTTCAATTATTTTTTTAAAATAAAGATAAAATTTTTGAATTTTTTTTTGAATAAATATCACCGAACCCAAGGAGGGCTGCCTACGTATCTCATCGAGGTGAGAATCAGGTGTGCGTAGTTCATGAAACTCACAAAAAGATTTGATTTTTTTTCTTTTCATGAATTTGGAATAAGGATTTGAATTATTATTTTTAAAATTTTTGACCTTAGATCACCGAACCCAAAGGGGCTGCCTACGTATCTCATCGAGGTGAGAATCAGGTGTGCGTAGTTCGTAAAACTCACAAAAAGATTTGATTTTTTTTTCTTTTCATGAATTTTGAATAAGGATTGAAAAAAAATTCTTTTTTTTTCTGAAATTTTTGAACTTAGATCACCGAACCGAAAGGGGATGCCTACGTATCTCATCGAAGTGAGAATCAGGTGTGCGTAGTTCGTAAAACTCTCAAAAAGATTTGATTTTTTTTTCTTTTCATGAATTTTGAATAAGGATAGGAATTTATTTTATTTTTTTTCTGAAATTTTTGAACTTAGATCACCGAACCCAAAGGGGTTGCCTACGTATCTCATCGAAGTGAGAATCAGTTGTGCGTAGTTTGTAAAACTTGGGGGCAAAGCTCAACTATTTAGAAAACTCTTTGTTTGTGAAAGCAAACATTAAACCTCAATTGGGTTTTGATAAAGAATGGTTATTAGAGGGCAATCCTCTACCTGTCTAACGTTTATGAATTCGCTTTAAAACTGGTCAACATTCAATACAACCTTTTTAGATAATGTAACAAGTAGCACAAAAATGTGCATAATAGTCTCAAAAGAAGGTACCTTTCTTAGACAGAATCAGACATTGTGTCGAGCCTCACTAAATCAAATGTGCATATATAATGCAGATAAAACATATCCTACTAGGGATAATCATTGCATGAGGCTTGTTCTACTAGGTTTAATATCTTGATGGAGTAGGTGTCTAGACTGGCTGTAAAACGAGTGGACAACTCGAGTCGGGCAGGGACAGCATACCAGTAGCAGGGCTTTCTGGCCTAATTATTAGTCATTCTCATCCTAAAACATGTGTGACTATGAAATCCTTCCCAGAAGCGTTACCGCATCTCTGGTATCTCAAGGCTCGGGAGTGTAAATCGCGTCTCCGAATGTAAAGTATCTTCCAGAAGACTTAGATGGATGCACGAGAGAAGACAATTTATATTACAGCTCAAATAATATCAAAGCAGTAAATAAATGGGAAAATAGCACATTAAATCAATAAATACAATATCCGAAAACTAATAAAAGCCAAATAAGTCAATATAAAAGCTCGAATTCTGGTTATCCCTAGCAGAGTCGCCATTTGTCACACCCCTATTTTTTACACCCACACCCCCGCTAAAAGAGATGGTTTTGAAAAAGGTTTTTCCAATTAAAGTGACGTTTTGAAAAGGAATTATTTATTGACAGAGTCGTCACTTGGATTTGAATTTTGGTGTTCCAAGTCACCTTATTAAATCCCCAATCAAAAGGAAAATTAACTCTTTAATATTGGTCTGCGAACTAAAAATTCGGGTAAGAAATTCTGTTGACCGAGGGGAAGGTGTGAGGCACCCCTCGAGTCCCGTGGTTCTAGCATGGTCGCTTTATTGACTTATAAATGGCTTAAATTAACTTCGGATAAATATGTGCTTTGTTTGTCTATGCTTGCCTAACCTATTTTGCTTATTATATTCCTTCTCTTTTTATGACGGGTTTTAAATTAATTTGCAATTTGTTTGCCTCCCCTATAATTACTAATTAATTAATTAGGCCTCAATATTGATCTAAGCCGTAAAATACTCTTTTATTTCGTAACAAACTTTAAAAAAAGTTCATAATTTAATCATCTCGATCAAACTTTCCTTGGTTAATAATGGGACTTCTGAATATAGTTATGGGCACAAAATAATATTCTGAAATCGAAAACGAACAACTAACAAATTAATATTATGCCTAGTCAATACAGTAGACATGAACTTAAATATCTAAATGAAAACCTTAAGGGACTGTCATTAGAATAGTGAACTCAAATAGCACTTAATGTATTATCTACTGAAAATATATATCCACCGTATGATATGACCCCTTGTATATTTACTCTAAATGATCTAATAACTAAAGCAAATTCACCTAAGACATTTGACATACTCAAAAATATTAAATGATTAAATTCTTAAAGGTAAGTTACCTCTATTTTCCTTTGTAACATCATGTAGCCAATTAAAACACTATCACCTACATATTAATTCAACTTAACAGTGATATAAATACACAAATAAAAATATAAACTGAAATCATAGCTTTCACAAATGATCGAAACAAATTAAAAGGAGAAAAGATATTAATGGGCTCAATTACTTTTTATGAACGGTCACCTTAATCAATCAAATCTAGGCACAAATATATTAGTGTTCGGAGAACTAAACATACAATTCACAATAAAAAGTTTATCCTTATAATCAATTCTACATATTAAACAAATGCATGAAAACGTTCACATAACTTTGTTCATACATTGATTCACAATAAAATTATTAAAATAAATGAAAAGAAATTGAGTAAGAACCTGTTTAGTGAATATATAGAAAATAAAAATAAGAACGTCGCCATCGAAAACTCCGAACGAAACTCAAAACTCCAACTTAAAAAACTTTGAAAATGCTCTCTGTTTTCTTTCTTTTGTTCTTCTCCTCTCGTTTGTTTTCTTTTCTTTCTTTCTTTTCTTTGTCTTGTTTTTACTCTTTTCTGTTTTTTGTTCTTCTATGTTTTTTCTTGTGTTTCTTTTTGTGGTGTCCCTTTTTTTGTTGTTGTTGTCTTCTGTCCTTCTAAGTGCAGGTATGTGTGTTTATATAGAAATGTGTGTGCGCGCAGATAGTGAGGGAGTTGGGTGATGTGAGTGTGAGAAATGGAAGGAGTACGTGGGGAGGTTGAGAGAGTTGAGGGTTGTGGGAGTTGGCAGATTAGGAGGAGGGGGGGGGGGGGGGGGTTAATAGTTTTTATCTTCTTTTCTTTCATTTTTTTAGTTTCAATTAAATTTTCATAAATATATAATAGTATATATATATTATATATATATATATATTATATATATATATATATAGATATATATTATATAATAGTATAATATATATATATATATATAAAAAAAATAGTATATATATAATAGTATATAAAAAATAGTAGTATATATATAATAGTCTATATAAACTAGTATATATATAAATATATATACATATAATAGTATATATAAAAATAGTAACTAACTAATTGGACTAATAAAATATATATACTTAAAATAAAATGTAACTAAGAAAATATTAAAATTACTAGCTTATTTATTAAAACCTATATTAAAAGAAAAACACATTTTTAAGAGCAAATAAAAATAAACGTATCATAAAACTGTGACACTTTTTTTTTCAAGTTTAATTTTCAAATCTTTTAAAATAAACTTATTAAATATAAGGTAAAAATAAAAAATGAAATTAAATCTAAAAGAAATATTTAATAATAAAAAGTGTAAAACTTTAGGTTCGGTCAAAAATTAGGTGTTCACAATAGCCACTCTAACCATATAGGGACCACCCCTAATACCCTACACACCGCCTCTTGCTGGTGGAATTGGAACCCTAGAAGATTAAACTTGCTGACCTTGCTGACTGGAAGGTATGATCGTGGGGCAATCCCTAGCAAAGTGCCCACACTCGTTGCTCTAAAAACAACCTCCGCCCAATAAAGTCGGAGGGGGAGCTCTCACAGAACTTGACAAGCCACCACGGCCTACACACCCTGAATGCAAACCTCGAAGAACCTGACCCGCACTGTGTCTACTCTGCTCAACATGCTCTACACAGCCATCCTCTGAAACCCGTGGAGCCACTGTAATTGGTCTACTAGATAGAAATCAATGAAACTGATCTTTAGCAGAGAATCCCCTTCCTCGAGTCTGAGAACCTCGAAACTTCCCAGAAAGCGACGCCTTTTAGCACTAACTCCATATACCTCACGACATAATCCCTCAATTGCCTAAGCATGGTCAACAACGTGAAGAAAGGTAGTACCAGTGGTAACCAAGTGCTTGGTTGCTAAACGGAGTGGAGAAATTAATCCTCCAACAAAACCCTAAACATTCTCAAACTCTGTAGGCACAGACCTAGCAGTACGCCAAATCACCTCGTGAAACCTTGCCTGATACTCCAACACCAACATACAACCCTGATGAACACCTGGCATCTCAAACCTCACTGAAGCACCGCTCGAAGAATCAAGTACTTCCCCTACCTGGGTGCTAAACCACTCACCGAAGGACTCGGAGTGCTATCAATGGTGTCTTGAAGAACTCGGGTAGCCCTAAATCCTATCAGAGGAAGGGCTTACCCCACACCCCATATCTGATGTTTTCTGCTCTAAGTCTGAAATCCTGGCACTGGTGGAAGCACTGAAACAACAGGCGCAAAAGCCTCGACACCACCCACTGACAAACTCGTCCTAGGCATCTGAGAGGAAATTGAATAAATAAGGTTTAAAAGTCAATAGATCCAAGAACGCACGATAAGGAGCCAAGAAAATGGAACTTTTCCTAATAATGCCTTGTAGCCTCCCGTAGATAGGATATAAACATCATTGTACCGATCCACGAGACTCTACTTAGACACTTGCTCTTGTACCAATGACACTAGAGAACCAAGAGCTTTGATACCAAGCTGTCACGACCCATTTTCTCATGTCATGATGGTATCTACAACCCCCAGTAGGCGAGCGAATCCCCATAGCCTAGAACGGTCAGTAATAGGCTACTACCTAACCCAACACGTACAATAAGCAGAAATAAGCAGAAGCAGATATAATAGAGAATAACATGGAAGCAAATAACCTGAATAAATATATATACAAGGAAGCTACACTAACCTCAAGACTTGGTATCGAAAGTGCAGGAGCTTCTAATAGAATACAAGTGCTAGAAGTAATAAAATAACAAGTACAATTGTCTCTGAATATATAAAGAGTAACAGTGCCAAAAGATGAGATGTGGTTAAGCCCAAGTGTCAAGCGCTTACCCTAGTCTTGAATATCTAAAGCAACACGAGTTTCCACGCGATCAATGGTGAAAGCTCACACTAATATCTGCATCAGAAAGATGCAGAAGTGTAGTATGAGCACTAATTGCTAAGCAATGGATACCCAGTAGGCATCATCGGTCAACTAAGCGCATATAAGATATAAAAACAGTAATATAGTAGATAGCAAGGAAGCATTCACAGAAGCAATAGAGAAAGCACATGGAAACTAGCACGGATAGAAGTCAAATCGAATTACAAACATGATATGCTAGCCACAGAGGATATATATAACATAGAACACAGGTGAAGGAAAGAAGAACGCACCTCGAGTCCTTGCAATAACAGTATATATAAAGAGAGGGTTTAGAAAGAGGGTGGTATACCCGTAACCTCAAGTAAAAAGAGAATGAAGGAAAACAAGTAAACATTCTCATACTAGAAGCAATATACTGACTGAAACCATACTAAAAACCTGACTTTAAGATAACCATATACAGGAATCAATCTTACAAGTACAACCCTAAGATGGAATAACTACGCCACAAAGAACCAGAAGCCACTACTCCGAACCACAATAAAAGATAGAACCTATTAGCTCACAAGTACTCAGAAGGCCATATAAACAGTGCCTCAACAACATAGGAACCACTAATCCATCAATAACTGGGAGTCCAATGACTCGCACTATACCAAGGTAACATCTGTTAAACCATTAGTAACCGAAGGCCATAACCAGCTCTATAATATGACAGGAGTAATATAATTTACCTACAGTCCCAACGGCTGCCTATACAATCGAGGAACACAGTCAAGTGAAAACAAACCCTCCGGTATCCTATACTACCGGAGTGTACACTGAGAAAACATCAAACAAAGGTGGAATTTGAATACTGTCCCACCCCGAGGTTACCCCCTAGATGTAACACGGGACTTGGGACCACAAGTGCCCCAAGTTAACCCTTGGCCATAGCATTGTCAAGCATAACAAAGATAAGCAGAAGCATAATAGATAAAGTCGGAATAACATAAATGGATAATCAAGTCAAATAGAAATACAAGATCCATAAGAAGACTCGAATACTGTCTATGTCTGAAAGCATCTACTCAACATAAAGAGTTGCTAGGACAAGACCCTAGCTAACAAAAAGTATGGAAATAGGAAGCTACATACTAAAAGCATAAATAATCCTCGACCTAAGAGGACTCACCAACAGAAGGTAGAATGTGGCCTAAAAGCTCTAGCCATGAACCTAAGGAGTAACACCTGAATCTGCATCATCAAAGGATGCAGCGCAAGATATGCGTCAGTACTATGGAATGTACCGAGTATGTGAGAGATGCATAATTTAACAAAAACATAGTTAAAGGATGAATACAACTTAATTCATGCATAAGTGAAATCTCAAGTAAACATCGTAAGTTTAAATAAATCAAAGCTTCATACGAGAGTTTCTTATAACCGACAATAGACCATGTGAGCTACATGGAATCTAACTATATAACCCTAGTTAGCAAAGCTGCTTGAACCATGCCAAGGAATAAGTCACCATACCCAACTATATAACCCTAGTTGGAAAAGCTGCCCTAATGCCTGCTAAGACACATGACACCATTATCAAGACCTGGATCCACTCTCATAAGCCCATAGGGCAAATCATAACCTAAGCTGGCAACATAGTTTTGGACTTGGGTAATCGAACCCTCACTGCTCGGTGCTAAGTACTACTCCCAAAATATATATATAGCTCATAAATTCATGAAGGTATAATCGAATACCAATCTCTTTTGAAAAGCAAGATGACACATCGGGTACCATGCAATTCTCATATCATAAGTTCTTAAAGTAAAGCATAGCCACAATTCAAATCATACTTTTCTTTCTAAATTCATACTTGAAGAATTAGGCATGCAATTCATAAAATTTATAAGGTCGTGATATCTAATCATGCCCAAATTTCACTTGAAAACATGCAATTCAATGGAATCATGCTAAAAATTAACTTCTATGCTTGGGCCTTTAAATCTAGTAAAGGAATCATGATTAAATCATAAATAAGTAATAAGAAACCATGAATTTAAGCATAGAAACTGATTTCATAAGTTTTTCCCAATTTAGATCAAAACCCTAGATTCATAAGTTTATAATTTCAAATAAGGAATTGGGGTTTGGGCACAAGGGTGAGAGAAACCCATTGTTGAATACCCACATACCTTGATTGAAGCTAACCCACAAGAATTGGAAAGACTTAGGAGACTTGATCTTGGAGCTTGAAACTTGCAGCTTGGAGAAGAACTTTTCCTCTTTGGGAATCGAATGAAGAGTTTAGGAGGAACTTAGGCTAATGAGGGTGAAAACTCTTCTTGAAGTAGTCAAAACGACATCATTTAGGAATTAAAAAAGTGGGTAAAGACTAAAATACCCCTGGGGAATAATTAAGAAAAAGATGGAAATGGGTCGGCTTCAGGTTCTACGAATTAGTTCCACGGGCTGTCGTTTGGACCACGACTCGTGGTTCCAACTCGTAGAACCTGGTCGACTAGACAGTCTGCAGAAGATGGTCTATGACTCGACAAGATGGATCCATCATTTATATGATGGGTCGTCAACTGGACTCGTCGTCCCTGGGAAGACAGTTAACCTCCGGTCAAACCACGACTTAGGATGATGAGTCATCATTTAGAAGATGGGTCGTAGAACCCAGTCGTCATTTCTAAAGGGACTTAGCTGGTCTCTGGATATGGAATCACGACTTTAAATGATGGGTCTTCATCAAGATGACGGGTTGTCAAATCAAGTCATGGAATTTGGGGGCTTACCATTTCTCTAAACATTTTCCACGAGTCATGTTTATGGTCCGTGATTCAAACCATGACCCGTAGAAATAACTCGTGGTTCCTGGGGACTTAGTCAATCCTCAGGTTTGATTCCACGTGTGAATTCTATGGTCCGTAGAATAAACCACGGTCCGTAGACTCCACTCGTGGTTTCTAACCAGTGACTGAAAATTACAAGTCAGGGATCACGACTTCAAACCATGACTCGTGGTTCAGACCATGATCCATCGTTGGACTCGTGATTCCTGGAAAGTAGGAGTTTTCTGCAATTCTGAGTTTAAAAAGCTGAATCGACTTCCGGGGTGTTACAAATACAATATGCATAATGATATGATATGATAGAACTAGTGTGATAGTAACCCATGTATGCACCTCTTCTGGTGCCTGTAGGCCCAGTAGGAGGATCTATAGTGGGTCGTACACGCTATACCTCAACTACACCGTATACCTCTCATCCAGCATGCTAGGCCCGTAGCCCCTGGTCTTGGATCGGCATGGCCCATGGAGGTCCTCGACCACATACAGTAACGAACGTGAAATCTCAAAGAATCATAAGCTCGTAGTATGTGCCCAGGATCAAACTTAGTCTAAATTAGTAGTAGTGATCTCAACCCTATCAAAGGGTGCCTGAAGTATATCCAGGTCTAAATCAATAGTAGAAATCTCAACAACCATTGTAAAGGGTGTCCGGAACGTGTCTGGGTCTAAATAAGTAATCAAGTATCAATAACCCTTATAAAGGGTGCCAGGAGCGTATCCGGGTCTAAATACATAGTAAAAACATGTCTAGCACTTTGTCACAGTCGAGTCTAGTATCAGTGTGAAAACTGGTAATAAAATCATCGTAATATCCCCTCTACTCCAAGAGGTTTCATAAGAATCAGTTCCAAAACTCTTTCATAGTCATTTTACCAAAAATGGGCCCTCGGGGCAATGGAAGGTTATAAAACCAGTGATAGTAGGCCCGAAGCCAAAACTATAGCAAAACATGCAGAAAAATCCTTTGCATGAATGATATGCTAGAAAACAATAAATTAGCCCAATGGCTCACAAATAACTCTATCGTCCCTACACAAGCACAATCAGCTCTACAACACAAATATCTAGCCTAAAGTAATATCACGATGTCCGGGACTCATGGACATTCCTTAATATCCCACTATTTATTGTTTAGAGGCATATACAAAGGTCACACATGGCCACAAGGGTAATATTACAGTACAACAATGAGTAATACAAATAACATAAAAAATAAATGGACCGAAGAGATGGACAAGGCCTGCGGGTACCAACCTAGAAAACCAACCCAAGTATGCTAAGTAATGCAGTTATAGCCTATATACGCTGAGTGTAGATAGGTAAATCCATAACCTACCTGTCGTTCGATGACTAGCTGCTAGAACAACATCGTCCAAGCTCGAACTGCTTTGAGAAAGCCTAAATCGTGAACACACTATCAAAACAATATTCTTTGCGTCAAAATAAAGCCAACGATACCCATAATGCTATAAACATAACCGGGTTAAAATCTGGGTCACAAGCGAGCCCGCGGGCCTCGCAACTTGAAGCTAGAAATGAAAAATACCACTGTGTTCCCCACATTCTCGGGAGGACATACTCTAAAATTGAGCAAAAATAGACCATTACAAGGGCTCAAATCAGCCCGCAAACTAAGAGGATTAAAGGGGGAATTTAAAGAAGAAATACTAGAATTAAAGGGAGAATTCGCTTACCACAAGGAGATGAAGCAAGTCTATGGAACGAATTCCGCGAAACCACGATTATGCAGTCCCAAACTAGCAACTAAAACCAAGAAGAAAACTCAAGCTCAAGAAGTTCATCAATGGAGGTTTTAGCCATGGGAATGAAGAAATTCATGGAGAACACTTACCAAACAAAGAGGGAAACAACGAAATCCTCAATTTGATGATGTCCCACGGCTGGAAGTTGACTTTGAGAAAGTTTTAGGAAGGGGAAATCAGTTTGGAGTGAGAGGAAATGAGAGAAGAGGTCTGAAAATTGAGGAAAAAGGCTTTATAAGTTGCAGGTCACAAACCAGCGTGATCGCGATGTCCTAGCGCGATTGCGCTGAAGGGAGGATCATAGACCAGCGCAATCGCTCTGTTCTAGTGCAATCATGCTGAAGGGAAAATCACAGGTTAGCGTGATCGCGCTACCCGGGCGCCGTTGGCGCTGAACACTTCTGCTGCAGAAAAACCAGCAAAGTGAAAAACTTTCATGGGAGGTTATAGGCATAATCGAAACTTGATACACACAAACAAAACATGCTACTAGAGTGGAAACGACGTTCCGGATGCAACGGAATGAACGAAACTTCTATACCAGGTCATATCAGAGGAATGTTAACCCAAGTCAACACTTATTAAAACTAGTCAAACACCCAAAATGAGTCTGGCTCATCCGAGACCCGAATCAATCACCAACCTAACCCAAACTCGACATTCCAGAGCTAACAGCGCCAATAGAATTTCCATCTGAGGCCGTCTTCTCCGAGTGTTGATCAAAGTCAACCTTACAAGCCCAACTAGCCTAAAAACATAGAATGAGAGAGAATTTCAAGCTAAAAAGCTCCCGGATCCCGATCAAAGGTCCAACTAGACTAAAGTCCATGCTTCGGAGCTAACGGAACTATCGGGATTTGATTCCGAGCACGATTGCTAAGAATGTTGACCGAAGTCAACTATTTCCTAAGTTAAGAATCTAAAACTAGAAAATGGCCATAAAGACCAAACAAATGGCCCAGGCACCTAACTACCAATTCCAGCAAGCCATAAATAATTTGGGACCGCTACAGGCAAGCTCTAACAGTATAAAGAAGGCAAAAATGCGAGAATGACCGGAAGGGTCATCACAAATTGATAATAAAATTTATTATTTAATGATTATTATATATTTAATAATTTTTATTACAATTACTTTGCTACTAATAATTAGATTACATATTTAATGATTAACTAATTTATATTGATAATAATTATTATTATATATTTAATGGTTATTAAACCAATAGCAAGCATTGACCTAAACTAAGGTTCATAAGCTACACTAAGGTTCACAAACTAATAGCAAGCATTTACCTAAATTAAATAAGGTTCACAAACTAATAGCAAGAATTAACCTAAACTAATTAAGGTTCATAACCTAAACTAATTAAGGTTCATAACCTAAACACCTAAACTAATAGGAAGCATTAACCTAAACTAAGGTTCATAACCTAAACTAAGGTTCACAAACTAATAGCAAACATTTACCTAAACTAGTAAAGGTTTATAAACTAAACTAATTAGGTTCACAAACTAATAGCAAGCATTGACCTAAATTAATTAAGGTTCATAACCTAAACACCTAAACTAATAGGAAGTATTTACCTAAACTAAGGTTCATAACCTAAACTAAGATTCACAAACTAATAGCAAGCATTTACCTAAACTAATTAAGGTTTATAACCTAAACTAATTAGGTTCACAAACTAATAGCAAGCATCTAACCTAAACTAATCAAGGTTTATAACCTAAAAACTTAAACTAAAGTTGACATATCAATTTTTCACTAACATTCAAGAAACTCTAACTCTAACATTTATGAAATTTAACTCTAACATTCAATAAATTAACCCTAACATTCATGAATTTTAAGAAAACTAACAATATAATACAACCCAAAACTAACAAATTTAACCCAAAACTAACAATAACCAATTCAAAACGAATAATATTTCAATCCAAAACTAACAATATTCAACCAAGCATAAACTAATTAAGGTTCATAACCAAAACACCTAAACTAAAGTTCACATATCAATTTTTCACTAACATTAAAGAAATTCTAACATTAACATTCATGAAATTTAATAACATTCAATAAATTAACCCTAACATTCAAGAATTTCAAGAAAACTAACAATATAATTTAACGCAAAACTAACATTTAATCCAAAACTAATAATATTCAACCTAAAACTAACAATATTCAACCAACGCTATGATTAATTTAAGATTAAAAATAAAAAAGCTAACCCTAATATTGACTATTTAACATAGACGGTGGCGGCAGCAGGTGGCGGCAGCAGGTGGCGGAGGAGGAGGAGGAAGGCGACGGCGGTGGCGGAGGAAGAGAGAAATCGCCGAAGAGATTGTGAACAAGAGAGAAAGAGGAAATGGAATAAATGACCCGATCTGGGTCTGTTAAATTGGAAAAAGCAACGGACAATGTTGTTCAGTCCGTCACTCTTTTTATTTAATGTTTGACCAGATATAGACCAAAAAGCGACGGACAAAAACTATGTTGTCCGTCACAATTCTTAAAATATAAATTTTATATTAATTTTTTATGATAATATTATTATTTATATATATTGATAAATTAAAACTAAAAAAATGATGAACAACATCGCTATTTTAAAATAATTTTTTTAATAGTTGCGATGCTCTCCGTCGTTTATATTAAAAATAATATAAATTATATGTAAATAAAATTAGCGCAAAAATCCGTGAAAAAAATGCCAGCAAATGAGAGGCTATCCGTCGCTTTTGAAAAAAAAAATATAAATTTAAAAAAATGGGAAAAGCAACGGAAAGCGTCGCTTTTCCTTCCGTCTCTTTTTGAGCTATTTTTAGTAGTGAAATTTGACATTTCAGACTCAATGGAATCATCGAATTCACCAACGGGGGTCATTATCAATGTATGTTGACCAAGGTCAACTCTAGGAAAAACCTTCCAACTACCCAACCAATGACTCAAAAGCACCCAAATGTCTCGAGACCCAAATCAACTGTGTTACTATCCCAAAAATGGTATTTTGGACCTAACAAAACTGGTGGAATTCTCATATAACTTCTAAATCCCCAACTGTTGACCAAAGTTAATCATATCAACTTTAAAACCTTCTAAAATGGAAAAAAAACTCACCTAAAACCCAACTGAACACCTCGGAAACTGTGTCACCCATCCCTGCAGACCAAAAATGGCATAATACAACTAAGAAAAGAGGCAAAATAGTCAAAAGGCATGAAAATCCAAAAGTTACTATCACGGTTATTAGATTATCCACCACTAAAACACATGTTCATCCTAGAACGTAGGAGTAAGTAAGGTACCTGAACTGGCGAAAAGATAGAGATATCTACTCTGCATGTATGACTCTACCTCCCATGTAGCTTCCTCAACCATGTGATGCTTCCACTAAACCTTCACTGGCGCTATCTCCTTAGACCTCAACTTCCTAGTCTGCCTATCCAAAATATTTATAGGCTCTTCATCAAAAGTCCAACTATGGTCTAAATCCACCATATCCCACTGGATCACATGCAAACCATCAAAATGGTACTTTTTCAACATAAAAATAGGAATAATTAGATGCATAGCTGAAAGACTCGATGGCAAAGCCAATTCATAGGCCATCTCCCCAACACATTGAAAAATCTGAAAAGGGCTAATAAAACTCAGACTAAGCTTGTCGTTCTTTCCAAACTTAATCATGCCTTTCATGGGTGTCACGACCAACTGGCCATGAGTGTTACCCACACTAACCCTCCGTTGGATAAATCAAATATTACCCTCTAACCCAGTCTTAACCAAATAAGTTTTAGCAATATAAACAACTAACAAGGCATGATAAGTAAATCTCAAAAACATAATAAATAATTATGCAAAACTAACAATTATATCTCTCAAGATTCGAAAGTCATCGTACAGGATACTAACTAAATAATGTCTAAGAATAATCCTAAAATACTAGTAAATAACAATATCTGAAATTAAAAACATGTGTGGACTAATAATATCCATAACAATCATAAAATAGAGGTAGCTCAATCTCGAATTGATCAATCATAAACGCTAGAGGTGAGGTTGTGTAAAAGTATCTGAAACACAGTTTGTACTCTGAAAAAGAAGTGCAAGAGTAGCATCAGTAGGTATCATAGGCAGACTCAACATAATAATCAAATATATATTAGAAAATGAATAATCATGTAGCAAGTACAATAACACATAATCAAGTACTCAGATCATCAAATAGTCACTACAGCCAGATAAATGAACCTCAGTTACAGACATATCAGTGTCAACAGTCAAGGACATAAAAGTCACCAAAACATATACATATTAAGTCATACAAACTTGAAAATATAATGCAGTCATCACAACATGGATTCATGTCCATACAATCTCATTAGACATATAGTCTATGTATCTCATCAGTGTCAATGCAATTATATCAGTTGTCACTCAAACCGCTCATATGTACACACATGCTAAAGGATTTATTTCTGTCCAACTAGTCATGACCTGCAAGAGACAACCTAGAGTCCATGTATTGTACCGACGTGGTACTCGCTCCACTATATATATGTTCTTCTGTAAGCTCAGATCGTACTCGAGCCACTCAATAGTAAAATAGTATCTATATTTTTACTTTCTCAATATATCTTAATATGATATCATCTAAGTCATCTCTTAGGATAATGTCACAAGTGCACAATCAATACAAGTACACTTCATAATCGTAAGTCATTTAAGACAGGCTTCAAACAATTATACAACTTATGCATACAAGTATTGTCAAGCCAAATAAATAACCACTTCAACAATTAGGTCCTAAGACCAACCAACATGTTAACAATCCAAACACATATAAGAGACTATATTAAGTCTAACTCCATGTAAAATCGTAACCTACCTCAATCAAAGAATTTGAATCAATATCTACATTGCAATATCCTTGCCTTTTCTCAATGCCTCAGAACGTTCAAAGTCTCTAATCAAACTTATTAATTGTAATTAATTATTTACTCTTCAAATTCAAGTCTTAGAAATTCAAACCCACTAACTCTACCCTTATTCGAGGTCTGTAGCATTATTTTAAGGGTCAATTACCCATAAACTAGTCTCACATTATCATCATTTATAGAGTTTCTACTATAATTTCCACATTTTAGCCATTTTTATGCTAAAGATCACATTTCTATGGAACTCAAGGTTCCTATTCATCATTAATCACGTTTTAGAACAACAATTACCAACTAGGAAGTGTTAACATATGCCCTAGAAGCTTTCTAGATGATTAATACATCTACCCCACCCTTTTCATGAACTTAGAGATCTAACCTAAAATCTCTCCATAAAAACCCCTCTAGTGATTCTACAGCAATAATCGATTGCTAAACGAAGAGGTTAATAGAAAGACTTACCTCAAACAAAGAGAATCACTCCAGCCTTGGGAAATCACCTTCTTGGAGCTCTTGAACGAGGTTTTGAAGTTTGTGAAATAAAACTTGGAGAAAACTTACTTTAGTAGACATTCTGCTTCCCGTCATCTCCTGTATTGGCCGCTTTCTTGCTATGGTGAGACCACTGTGATGAGCTTTAGCTAGCTATGGTGAGCCCTCGTGGAATTATCCAATCTCGCTATGGACTACAACCGCTAGGATGATCTCTCTACAATAAAATTCCTTCCGTTGCAGTGGTCCTTGAACCAAAAACTTGAGAACTTTGCAAAATTACCCCATTTCACACCACACTTTTCAAGCTCATGTCATCATGAAACTACCCCATCTCGGTAGCCACTATAATCACCTACTACGAATTCACTAGCAGTCCCAAAATTTCCTACAGAGGTCTAGATTAGTAGGTCAACCCATAACAGAATATGAAAACACAAATTACAACCCCGTGAACCACAAATTAGCATAATTAGACACAACACATGTTTTCAGCCTTAAGCCACCCCACTTTGAGATTTTACTAACTCAATTCTCTAAGGGAAATGCTAACATGGTACTTAGGCCCTAACCATTCTATAACAACTGGAAGGGTCATTACAATGGGTGATACCTTTAACAGAACCCGATCACTAACCATGGATGCAAAGTCACAAACTCTCCAATCCGCATAACTCTTTTGTCTACTCTGGGCTGCCAAAAGTTAATCCTGGATCAACTTCACCCTATCTATAGAATCCCACAAGAAGACAATACCCCAAGGCCTAACCTCAAATGAATTAAACCACCCCAACGAAGATCTTTACTTCCTCCCATACAAAGCCTTAAATGATGTTGAATGCTGGAATGATAATGGTTATTGTAGGCACACTCTACCAAAGGCAAGAACTGGTTTCAAAATGACCGCCACAATCATTCACACAAGCTCGAAACATATCTTCCAAGACATGAATAGTCTGATCTGACTGACTATCCATCTGTGGGTGAAAGGATGTACTCATCTCTAACTTAGTACCTAACTCCTGCTGAATAAAATTTCAAAAGTGCCACGACCTGAAATTGGGCCATGATGGTGTCTACTATAGCTGCCCAGTAGGCAAGCCAAAATCCAAGACAAGTACAATGAAGTTCTAGCCTCAACACAACAAAGGATCCTCCCAAGCTCAGTTATATCAAGTCTAACCAACCTATTGGCTAAGGACTGGATGTACGAAGCCAAAGGTTTCTCCTCAACCGCCAGGAATGCTGAACTCCCCATACTCGCCGCTTTCTAGCTCAAGGCATTTGCCACCATAATTGTCTTTCTCGGGTGATAGAGAATAAAAATATCATAGTCCTTCAATAACTCCAACCACCTGCGCTGTCTCAAATTAAGGGTCATCTGGCTGAAAAAGTACTTAAGACTATGATGGTCAGTGAAAATCTCTTAATGAATTCGATACACATAGTGCCTCTAAATTATTAACATGAAGACTACCACTGCCAACTCTAAGTCATGAGTGGGGTAGTTCCTCTCGTGAACCTTCAGCTATCTGGAAGCATATGCAATAACTCAGTGGGTGCCATTCGATATGGAAGAACAAAAATAGGCTAAGTGCCCAGCTCAACATCAATACCAAATTCAAAATCACGATCATGACGAAGACCAGGTAAGTTAGCAGAAAATACATCTGTAAAAAACTCACAAACCATACGAACTGACTCGAGTGAAGGAGTGTCGGCACTGGTATCATAGACATAAGCAAGGTAAGGCAAACATCCCTTCTATACCAACTATTGTGCTCTCAGAAATATATAACTCCCCTTGGCACGGGGCTATCAGTGCCCTTTCATACAATAAGAGAGATACCAGGCATACATAGAGTAACAATCTTGGCAAAGTAATCCAAGACTACATAATAGGGAGATATTCAATCTATGCCTAAAATCACATCGAAATCTACCATATCCAAGTTGATCAAATCTACCCACGTATCATAGCCTAAGATAGTCACCACACAAAACCAATATACATGATCCACTACCAAAAAATCACTTACAGGAGTAGTTACAAGCATAGGCACATGTAATGACTCACATACAGACTTCAAACGAGTAGCATAGTAGGCTGACACGTATGAAAATATAGACCCTAGATCTCAATGTAGAAGCTGACTGATTGCATATGGAGATCATACCTGTGATGGTAATATCTAAAGCCTCAGCTTCTGGCCTTCCCGAAAATGCATACATATGGCTCTGCCCACCATGACCACTTGTCCTTCCTGTATGAGAAGTACCTATAGCACCCTAGGGACCACCCATACTAACTTGCGCACCACCTCTGGTCAGTGATACTGGAGCCTTGGGGACCTAAACCAATTGACTTGCTACCTGCCCTATCTAAACCTGGGACAATCTCTAGCAAAGTATCCCTATTTGTTGCACCCATAGCAACCCTTACCAGTTGTACCCTATTGGATGAACCAGCTGAATAAGAATGACTACCACAGCCTAAATACCCAGACTGAGAGCCTCGTGAAGGCTGACTCAAACTTTGGTTGCCCTGACTACTCTGACCTAGATAACTCGACTGACTATCCTTTGTGATCTGTAATGTCATCTGTATAGGCCTGCTAGACTTAAAGCACTGGGGATAACCTCTACCAGAGAAACCCCTACCGCTAGACTATGAGCCATTAAATCAACCCTGATGGTGAGGCCTCTCGTTGATGCCTCCAAAGGCCTTGTGATGTATACCCTCAAAAGTATGAGCATGATCAAACACTGTAAAAATGTAGCCCTTAATTCCACTAAATACTCTTTAGCCAAATGAAGTGGTAAAACTAACTCCTTGATAAATCAGCAAATTTGCTCATGCTCTGTAGGCATAATCATGGTAGCATGTCTAACCAACTCATGGAACCATGCCTCATAATCAGAAACTGTCATGGAGCCCTGCTGTAGATCAATGAACTCACCTCTCAACATCTCTCTCGTGTTGTGAGGTACATACTTCTCCACCAAAAAGACCTCAAAGAACTGAGCCTAGGTCATCATAGGTGACCCAGATGGTCTGTACTCAAGGTACACTTGCCACCAATGCTTCGTTGAACCCTCCATCTGAAATGCGGAGTAATCAACCCTATGACACTTTACTAAGATAAGGTTATGCAATATCTCCTGACAACTCACTAAGAACTCATGAGTATCCTTTCTCAAAGTACCAGAAAACCTCGGAGGACCCATAGATAACTTGATAAGTGCATCAGCCACTACATTAGCCTTACCCGGATAGTAAAGCACACTCATGTCATAGTTCTTAAGAAGCTCAAGCCACCTTCTCTGTCAAAGATTCAACTCTTTCTGGGTGAACATATACTGTAGGCTTTTATGATCGATAAACACATTCACATGGACACCATACAAGTAATGCCTCCAAATTTTTAAGGAAAAAACCACTGTTGCTAACTCAAGATCATGAGTCAGGTAATTCTTCTCATGAAACTTAAGTTTTCTATAAGCGTAAGCAATGAACTTATCATTATGCATCAAAACAAAACCCAAGACAACTCTAGATGCATCACAGTACACAACAAATCCATTTGAGCCCTCTGGCAAAGTCAAAACTAGAGTTATAGTTAACATAGTGTTCAATTCCTAAAAATTCTTTTCACACTCATTGGACCATTGGAACTTAACTTTTTTCTGAGTTAATCTAGTCAATGGGTAAGCAATAGATGAGAACCCCTCAACAACCTCCTGTAGTACCCAGCCAAGCCCAAAAAGCTCCTAATGTCTGTCAAAAAAGTGGGCCTAGGCCAGTTCTTCATTGCCTCTATTTTTTGTGTATCTATTTGAATACCCTCAGTGGACACAACATGACCCAAAAATGCTACTGACTCCAACCAAATCTCACACTTGCTAAACATAGCAAACAACCAGTGGTCCTTGAGAGTCTGCAGCATAACTCTCAAGTGACTTGCATGCTTTTCTGTGAGTAGACAAGAATATCATCTATAAAGACAATGACCAAACATCCAAGTACTATTTGAATACCGTATTCATCAAGTCCATAAAAGTTGTAGGAGTATTTGTTAGTCCAAACAACATAATCACAAATTCATAGTGACCATATTGAGATCTAAAGGTTGTCTTTGAAATGTCACATTCTTTAACCCTAAGCAGATGATAATCGGACCTGAGATTAATCTTGGAAAAATATCTAGATCCCTAAAGTTGGTTAAACAAGTCATCAATCCTAGGAATGGGATACTTGTTCTTGATTGTGACTTTGTTCAACTGACGGTAATCGATACACATTCTGAGTGAATCATCTTTCTTGCATATGAAAAGAACTGGAGCACCCCATGAAAAGATGTTGGGTCTGATGAAACCTTTGTCTAAGAGGTCTTTCAACTGATCTTTTAAT
The DNA here is from genome assembly GCA_003996215.1 of Jaltomata sinuosa. NCBI lineage: Eukaryota > Viridiplantae > Streptophyta > Magnoliopsida > Solanales > Solanaceae > Jaltomata > Jaltomata sinuosa. Next base: position 91,950 of record QJPP01000347.1, on the reverse strand, counting down.
TCCTTAAGCTATGCTGGAGCCATTTTGTAAGGAGGAATAGATATAGGCTGCATATCTGGAAGAAAGTCTATCCTAAATTCATTCTCCTGCTCAGGAGAGACTCCGGGCAGATCCTCAAGAAACATTCAGGGAACTCACTGACTATAGGAACTGACTAGAGAGATAGGGTCTCAGACTCAAAATCCTTAACCTAAACTATATGATAGATGCACATATTTGAGATCATCTTCCTAGCCTTGAGGTAAGATATGAAACAACCTACAGACATTGAAAAACTACCTTGCCACTTTAAGACAGGCTCATTCAAAAATTAAAACTTTACGACTCTGGTTCTGCAGTCGACTGAGGCATAACTGGCATGTAGCCAATCCATGCCAAGAATGATGTCAAAGTCAGTCATATCTAATTCTACTAAATTATCTGAGGTGACTCTGTGAAGAACTAAGACTGGCAATTCCTATAGACCCTTTTTTGCTATGACTAACTCACCAACTAGAGTGGAAATAAAAAAGGGTTAGTGTTCCTCGCGTTGTTTCTGCATGGAGGAATTATCTGAAATGTGTAAAGAATAGATTAGAAAGGTACTTAGAGTTAAACTCTATTGTGTGATATTGAACATGAAAGAAGTAAAGTTTCCTAAAAAAACATTTTGTAGCCTCTCCCTCATAAGTGTGGTGCGTTTCACACCCTTGAAAAAGACTCTACTTAACGCGACTTTCAGACAACCGACTTTCAGACACCCTAGCACACTTTAAACCTGAGACTCTGATACCAAGTTTTTCACAAATCGAGCCTACACCCTAGATGTAACACGATACTTAGAGCCATAAGTTACCCAAAGCTAACCCATGGCATGGCATAATACTAAATAATTAACATATTTAAAACTAAGCAGAAGATAAACTGATAAAAACATAAGTTTTGAAATTAAACTGAATACTATCTAAAATAATACTAAGCCTAGAAAATAAAACCAACTGAAGTAAGAAGAATATCTAATTTGATGTCTGAAAGCCTCTACTATAGACGAGTTTTTAGGACAAGCCCCCAGCTAAATCTTGATGCTGAAACTGAAGGTACTAAAGAAAATTCCATACAAATCTGTCCTCGGATGATGAGGACTCACCACCAGTAACTATTGATGTGGCACTGAACCATACTAATTGTGATGCTAAAACTAAAAATACAAACTTAGTATCATAATACGATATAGCGCAAGAAGAATGCGATCAGTACTTTGAATGTACTGAGCATGTGAGATATTAAAACTCTAAAATAACTAGACATGTTGAAGATACTGAGTAACTATACTGAAATGCAAGCTAAGAGCAAAAGTTGAATTGTAGTACAATGACCCCCAATCATAACATGAATATGACCAATGCAAAATATAATCTGAAGTAAAAATCATGATAAGATGCAACTAAGCTAAGCTGAGGGTCATGTACAATCTACTAAATCTAAGTATGTGGGAGAGTCTGTTAACTAACATAAATTATGTGAGCTAAACATGGAGTCCAATTTATATGCCCCATCAAGATGACCCAATATACTTTGCCAGGGTATAAAGGCATGACTAACATGATCACTAAAACTGAGCCTAACTATGGGGATAAATAGACCTACATTGGTATGTAAACTGGAACTTTGGGTGAAACTGGGACCCTAGTCTAACTCGGTGTTATGTACTACTCCCAACTGATTAAACTAATAGCTCATTTAAAATTGATGTTCTGAAAAACTGGGTCAAAACTTAACTATGCCAAACTTATTTCTGAAAGACTAAATGCTGAAAAATGACTAAGTTCTGTTTAAAATGAATGCTAAAAATCTGTCTAAATTATGAGAAAATACTGTAAAGTCAGGCTAAATTTATTTCTCTGGAAATCTTGGGGTTAGTAACTTGTTTGCAGGAATTCATAAAAAATCAATCTAACAAGGATAGTAAACATATAGCATCATCAATAAACCAAATTCATGGAAAATCGTAGGATTAGGTATGAACCCTAGAATCTTGAACTGTAAGAATCATAATTGGAATCTAAAAGTTTAGGCATGAGGGTGAAAGAAGGCCCTTATTAAAATCCCACATACCTAGTGTTGAAGAACTTTGAACTAGCCTTAAGGTTTGGAAGCTTCAAATAAAAAGCCCTAGGCGTGAAGTTGAGAGAATGATCGTCTATTTTCTTTTTCTGAAGTTTGATTGAGAGAATTAGGAGGAGGGTTGACTAAGTTTTATACCCCCCCCCCCAATAGGCTTAAAATGACTTAGTTTAGGGGTTAAAAAGGTAGGAAAAGACCAAAATATCCCTGAAGGATGAAAATGAAAATTGTAGAAAATTTTGAAATAGGGGACCCATGGATGGGAATCACGATTCATGGACTGAACCACGGCTTGTGGACCTGGACCATGATTCTTAGGAAATTTAACAGCCCTCTAGACTGAGTTCCATGAGTGGAGTCCACGGCTCTTGGACTGATCCATGGCTCATGGATCCTTCTTGCGGATCTCAAGTCCACAGAGATGGCTCAGGACTCTTTCAACAAGTGGAGTTCACAGCTCATGGATTGTTCCAGGGATCGTGGAACCATGTCGTGGTTCACTGTCTGTCATTTTGGCGGACAGACATATTTTGGTAAAACGCTGATAACTTTCTACTCTAGACTCAAATTAACACACGGTCAGTGGCATTGGAAAGAAGACTCAATTACCTTTCAAATGGTGGGTACTAGGCCACCTAACTTTTCATACTCTAAGAGGAGTGATCATATGAAGTTGACTCTAGTTAAATCTTAGCTTAGAACTTTTAGAGGTGTTACAAGTAAGTCTGTTGATTTATCACTGCAAGGATTAATTGAGACTTGTGTAGCCTATTAAAAGACGTTATTAATAATGGTGATTCTCGAATTCATCATGAACATGAATTTTGCCCTAAAACCCTAGTTTTTTTGGAAAGGGTGGGAATTCATGGGATTTGATTAAAGTTCTTATATTTATCATCGTAATTAATTATAGAGCTATAATTGAAAATGTTGAGCATATTTAGAGAGCTTTAGTGAAATTTGATGTATGTTTCTTTTTAATATACGTTTGACTACAAAGAGGCTTATAACATACTTTTGCACGTGCGGGATAAGTTCGTATCGAGTCTTCATATTTTGTTGCATATTATGATATATGTACAAAAATGTGTTTTGCACTAATAATATAATTTGTTGAAATGAATTCAGAGTAATGACTTTCAACATGCTTTTGATTAGTGAATGAGCTATTGATTTGAAACATTATTTAATAACTGCAATCGTGACTTCAAAATTAAAGAATGATTTGATATACATCCATTAATAAGAAGATAATTAAAGAATAGTTCGACTAATTATGTCATGACTAATGATTTGGATGAAGTGTCATGATTGAAGTATTTATTTTGGGCTTGTATGAGTAGTTTGCTACTCGAGAGGAAGAGTAGTCTTTGATAGTCTACAACCCCAATGAATTTCTCTTGGAGTGGCATTGCTTTTCAAGAGAAAGAGTAGCCTTCAAGGGTTAGCAGCCCCGATGAATTTCTCTCAGAGTTGTTGATTCGCCTTAAGTTGGCATGATAGATTCAATTCACTTATGAGTTAGAATTGTAACACCTCATGAGTTGGAATTTGTATATGTATAAGTTCATATAAAGGTCAATTTTAAACGAGCATATCTCTTAGCATATGAAAAGTTATGTGACACATAACCTATCAAATTATAGGTCTATAAGTCTAGTTTTCAATGCATCCAATTGTTTCTCAATCCGAGTCTGGAGCAAGAGGTTATGGTCATTATAGTGTAGCACTATCAGACAGTCACGGCTAAATCATACGGTCCAGTTGATGGTTCGTAAGTGGATTTGACAGTCCATAGGACAAACCATCCTTCTTAGACAGTGAGTGGGAAGTTGCTAAGGTGTAGTACAACTCATGTTTGGTCCATACATCAGGGATACGTATATCATGTATAGGAATTAGTTTTTCCAGATTTTTAGAAAAATGTTATATGGGGTTTCTTTTACCACTTTGGTCGACCCCAATAGCCTCCAAGAGCTCTTTTCAACCCTCTTAAGGCTAGGTGAGCTTTACCTATAATTTTCTAAGTGAATTTGATGGTTTCCATTCCATGATTATGGATTCTAACAAGGTTCCTTACCATAAATTCTAGGGGTTTTCAAGAAAATCCTTCCCTAAGTCTCATGAACAAAACTATAATGACCTATTTCATCATAAATGCATAAGTATTCGGCTATAAATATCCCTAGATGAGAATTAAAAATCTCTGGCTAGAGTGGCTTAGACTAAAATATAGTATTTCATGCCTTAGAGGTGATTCATATTGCATGAGATATCGTGTGATAGTATGGTGTCTATTTTTGGATAGTCAACTGCTGTAGGATCTCGTAGGAAGTTTTGGGATGAGAATTGGAGTCATAGAACTCCAGATATCATAGTTTTCGCATTAGGAATAATTTGTGATGTCTATGAAATAATGTGTGTTGCAAAATAAGGGTCTAGGAGTGATATTATGGTGTTCTAGAATTTGCCTTTGCTATGACAGAAGGATGCCTCATTGCGTGGTAGTATACCTGTGTGACCTATAATTTTTTGAGCTATTTCCCTCATATCTCAATTTCATACTAGAGCTTTCAAAAGCAGTTTTTTCAAAAAACACTAGGGTAAACTCCATTATTCGAGCTAAGTAATTCATAAAACTCATAAATTATTGATTAATTATCTTCCTTAGACCTAGGGAAAGAATTAATGGTGGATTTTCTGCAATTGATCCCTAGGAGTATGAACTTGGGGAAGAACCCTATGGGTAGGTGTAAATTTACCTAGAATTGATCTTAAGTTGTGTTTTATGAGTTCTAACATGAAATTATTGGTTTTTAACATGTTTAAGGATAGTGGGGAACCTTGAGTTCCATAAAAGTGAAACCTTTAAGCTTAAAAATGGTGGAGAAGGTATGAACTTGTTAGAAACCTTGAATATTGATTCTATGAATATAATAGGGCTGATTAATGACTTATTAAACACTTAGGGAATGCTAAAAACCTCATGTAATGGGTAATATTGTTGGGTTTGGTTCCCAAGTCCTAAAATGATGGATAATTGGCTAGATACTCTTATATATTTGTTATTTCTAGACCTTGTGCATTTCAGAGAGTTACGAAAGGACAAGGCAGTGGTGAACTAGCTTGCGGGTGTTATAACTTTACTCAAAGCAGGTTATGGTTTGAATTAGAGTTAAGACTCACCATGTTGCATGTTGTAGTGAAATTGTATAACTTGTGATTGGTCTTCAGACATGGTTGTGTTATATATTTTTTCCTTTGTAATGACCCTTCCAGTCATTTATACGTTTTTCACCTTTCTTGTACTGTTAGAGCTTGCTTGTAGCGACCCCAAGTCATTATGTCTTGCTGGGACCGGTTGTTTGGTGCCCGGGCCATTTGTTTGGTCTTTTTGTTCATTCCTGGTTTAGAGCTTTTAACTTTGGAAATCGTTGACTTTGGTCAACATTCTTGGTGAACGTGCTCGGAATCAAATTTTGATAGTTCCGTTAGCTCCGGAGTGTGGACTTTGGTCTAGAGTGACCTTTGTCACGATCCAGGAGCTTTTCAGCTTGGGATTCTCTCTCAGCCTGTGTTTTCAAGCCAGTTGGGCTTGATTGGTTGACTTTGGTCAACATTTGGAGAAAACAGTCTCGGATGGAAATTCCTTCAATGATGTTAGCTCTGGAATACTGTATTCGTGTTAGTAAGTTGGTTGGTTTGGGTTTTGAATTATTCGGGCTCATTTCAGGTGTTTGGTTGGTTTAGCTAGTGTTAACTTGGGTCAACATTCTTCTAAAACAACCTCGTATGAAAGTTTCATCGATTTCGTTGAGTCCAGAATGTCGTTTCCACTCTATTAGCATTATTGGTTTTAATATCGGGTTCTGATTGTGCCCGAAATGTCCCATGGAGTTCTAGAAAAATTGCATATTTATAGTGCAGGCCAGGCCAGCGCGATGGTGCCCTCCAGGCGCGTTGGCGCCTGGCTCCCTTGTGAGCGATGGTGTTGGTTTAGCGCCAATGGCGCTGACCAGCGACCAGCAGTTATTTAAGTCCTCTTCTTCGTTTTTCTAGCCATTTTCCCTCAACCTTTCTCACTCCAAAACTCAAATACTCACCACCAAATTGCTCCATACTAGTTCTAACCTTGGGGAAATTGTTGTTTATCATAAATCTGTGTCTCTTCGTCAATTGGTAAGTCTTCTTCCCCAACTTGTTCATCTCTTGTTTTCTAAAGAAACCACCATTGTTCCGGGTCTCTAAAGCTTGGAAATTCTTAAAGAATTTGCTCTCTTGAGCTTTGCATGATCGTGGAATCGGAGTCTTCACTTCATTAGCTTGTTCCCCTCGTTGTGGTAAGTACCTTGTGATTAATTTCCGGATTTAATTCTTGAATCTTCCCTCTTTATTTTTTTCCTTTTTAGCGGGCTGTTTGGTGCCATTTTCCTTGGCCGAATTTGCTCAAATTTTGAGCATGCGCTCCCAAGATTGTAAGGAACACATGGGTGTTTTTCGTTTCTAGTTTTGGGTTGCGAGGCCCATGGGCCCATTTGTGACCCAGATTCAAACCCAGTTATATTTATGGCATTATGGTATCGTTAGCCTTATTTTAATGTGTAGATTACTGTATTGATATTAGTTTTGCGAATTGGAGCTTCCCGGAGCAATTCAAGCCTGGAAGATGCTGCTCCCGCAGCTAACCGTCGGATGACAGGTAGGTTATGGCTTTCCCTACCTAGACTCGTCATATATAGACTATAACTGCATTAATTAGCATCCTTGGGTGGGTTGTTATAGGTTGGAACCCCAGACCTTGTCCGCCTCTTCTGTCCGTTTATTTCATACGTTATTTATAGTATTTGAATAGTATCGTATATTACCTCGGTGGTCCTGTGTGGACTTGTATTGACTCTGGAACATAGATGGTGGGTTAATTGGGAATGTTTGTGAGTCCCAGACATAGAGATATCTTTTTAGGCTGGTTATGTCTGCTGAGTAACTATTGAGCCTGTGCAGGGCCGATAGGACTTGTTTGTGAGCCATTTTGGGCTACTCATTTGTTTGCGAGCATATCATACATGAAAAGTTTTTCCCTGCATATTTTACTACTGATTTGGCTTTGGGCCTACTATAATTGATTTTCCAAACCTTGCATGTCCCCGAGGGACCGTTTTCGGTATTATGACTTTGAAAGGGTTTTGAAGCTGGATTTTTATGAAACCTCTTGGAGAAAAGAGGATATTATGATGACTTGATCCCCAGTTTTAATACCTATACTCGACTCGGCGAGGCCGGGCGCTAGAGTTGTTTTACTACCGATTTAGACCCGGCTCTGCCCCAGGCACCCTTGATAAGAGTTATTGTGACTTGATTACTAGTTTAATCCCGAATACACTTCGGTCACCGTGTGATGGGTTTCTGAGATTACTACTACTATTTTAGACCTGGGTTGAAGCCGGGCATGTACTACGAGATTATGATATTTTAGCTACACTTGAGATTGCATGGTTTTTGTATGTGGTAGAGGGGTAGACCTCCATAGACCCCTGTTGTGCCTGGGCCACAGGCTATGGGCCAACGCAGCATTCCAGGAGGGGGGTGTACGGCATAGGAGAGGTACACGAGAAAGAGCCTTCCATTGATCCTGCCTCTATTGGGCCTTATAGGTACCGGAGGGGGTAATATACGGGCACTATTACATCAGATACATCATCATCATCATGCATATTTCGCTCGGATTCCACCCTTGTTTGTTGTGTGTTTAGTGTACGCTCCGATTGTACGGGCGGTCGGGGGGTTTGTTTTCACTTGATTGTGTTCCTCGATTGTATAGGCGGCCGTTGGCACTGTAGGTAGATTATTAATCCTGTAATTTTATAGAGCTTGTCATGGTCCTTGGTTCTTGGTGGATTGGTAAGTTTTAGCCTGTTGAGGCTCCAAGTTTTGGGCTTGAGTATTGAGGGGCTAGTGAGTCTTATACTATTGAGGCACTGTTGTGCGGTCTTCTAAGCAGATTGTGGGTTTTTGATTCTATTCCTTGTTATGATTTTGAGTCGTAGCTATTGGTTATGGTGGTTTAGTTATTCCATTCTAGGTTTGTATTTGTGAGATTGATCTCGGCTTATGCTTATCTTGATAGTTGGTGTTTAAAGCATGTTTCTGTTAGTGTATGCCTTCTAGTTTGATTATGTTGGATTGCCTTCCTTCTTTACTTTTTACTTGAGGTTACCGTATACCGCCATTTTTCATAACTCCATCTCTCTTTACTTATATTATTGTGCAAGGACTCCAGGTGCGTTCATCCTTATTTCACCTGTGTTCATGTGTATGTATCCTTTATGTGCTGGCATGATGTACTTGTAACTCCTGTTTGATTACTCTTTGTTCTAGTTCCTTGAGCTTTCTCCTTGATTTTTGTGACTGTTTTCTTACTATCTACTATTTACTATTTTTATATCTTATATGCGCTCAGTCGATCAATGATGCCTACTGAGTACCCGTTGTCTTGGTGCTCATACTATACTTATGCACTCTTTGGTGCAGATATTAGTTGAGATTTCCCCGTTGACAGCGTTAGAGACTCGTGCAGCTTTTGGACATTTAAGACTAGGGTGAGCGCCTGATGGTCGGGGCTTGGCCATATCTCATCTCTTGTATTGTTACTCTTTATATATTCGGAGACAGTTGTACTTATCTTTTGTTACTTCTAGCACTTGTAATCTAGTAGAAGCTTCTGTACCTTCGATACCAAATCTTGGAGTTGGTTAGTATGTTTTGTATATATTCAGGTTTTTGCTTCTGCTTGTCTTTATCATATTATGCTTTCATTTATTTTAGCTTATCATGTGTTTGGTTAGGTAGTATCCCATTACAAACCATTCTGGGCTATGGGGATTGGTTTGCTTATTTAGGGGTTGCAGGTGCCATTATGACCTAAGAAATCGGGTCGTAACAGCTTGGTATCAGAGCTCTAGGTTCACCGGTGTTGTGGTATAGAGGCAAGTGTCTATGTAGAGTCTCACGGATCGATATGATGACGTCCAAATCCTATCTGCGGGAGGCTACAGGGCAGTGTTAGGAAAAGTTTCATCTTCTTGGCTCCTTATCGTGCGTTCCTGGATTTATTGACTTCTAAACTTTGGTTGTTTCATTCCTTCTCAGATGCCTAAGACAAGTTTGATAGTGATTGGTGTTAAGGCTTCTGTGCCTGTTGGTTTAGTGCTTCCGTCAGCACCAGGACTTCAGAGTGAGAGTTTATCACATTAGTTAGGGGGTGTAGGACCAGCCCAACCTCTGATTGGATTTATAGCGACCCCAGTTTTTAGGACATTGTGGCTAGGACTCTGAGTGCTTCGGTGGGTGTTTCAGTACTCGGTTCTTCGAGTGGTGCTTTAGTCAGGGTTGAGCTTCCAGTCCTTCAGCAGGGTTATCTATCGATAGTGGAGTATGAGGTGAGATTTCATGACATGGTTAGGCATACTGCTAGGGCTGTACCTTTAGAGTTTGATAGGGTTCAGAGTTTTGTCGGAGGTTTGATTTCACCGCTCCGTTTGGCGACCGAAAACTTGGTTACAGTTGGGACTACCTTCCTTCAGGTAGTGGATCATGCTTGGGCTATTGAGGGTTTATGCCGTGAGGCTTCTGGAGGTAGTGCTAAGAAATGTCATTATTAGGATAGTTTTTGAGGTTCTCAGGCTTGAGGTAGGGGGTTCTCCACCACAGATAGGTTCCATTGCTTCTTATCTACCCGACTAGTTTCAGTTACCCCACAGGTTTCAGAGGGTGATGGTATAGGGCATGTCGAGCAGAGTGGATTTGTTATGGGTCAGGTCCTTTAGAGTTTGCTTTTAGGTTGTGTAGGCCGTGGTGGTCGGTCAGGTTTCGTGAGATCTTCCCATCGGACTTCATCTGGTAGAGGTTGTTTTTGATGTGGTGAGCATGGGCACTTTGCTAGGAATTGCTCCACGATTATGTATCTTGGTCAGCTTGGTTGTTATGATTGTAGGGAAGTTGGTCACCTTTATAGGGCTTGTCCCTGGCGAGGGATGGCAGAGCTTTCAGCTTCGACTAATCAGTCCAGAGTTAGACTCCATCAGTCTGATGCCCCTTTTATTGGGCCCATGGTAGAGGTTCCTGATATCATTGATCCAGGTTAGGCTTTTGCTACCTACGACGTGTGATAGTCCTGCTCATGTCACGATTCTTTCCCATCTCTCATTTGTTTGCTTACATGCCTTCCTGCTACTTGTTTAGTTGTTTGATTTCTGGATTGTAGCTTATGTGCGCCATTTTTGTGGTAATTTATTCTTTAGTAGTGGATGGGGTGAGATGTCCTTAAGAGGTGCTTTCCCAAAGTTGTAGCTCGTGGGTAGTCTTGTGAGTCTAATTTTAGTTGGGTTTATTCCTGTTTCATTGTGACTCTAGGCTTGTGTTGAGTCTTCCCTCTTGAGCGGTCCTAGATGGTTGTTGCCTAGGTTGTTTCCTAGCTTTTGCTAGAGGTTCTTGTGTTGGTTTGATGTGATATCGGTAGTTATGCAAAAGTTGAGATTTTGTCTCCAGATGGGAGATGTTGGTTATGCTAGTGAGCATGGTTTGGTTTTGTTTTCTCGGGTGCTTAGAGTCGACCCTCTTTGTTTGGTTGGTTTAGGAGGTTGGCAGGTATATGAGTTATTCTATAGTCTCCTTCAGTTTCTTGCCCGGTTGGGTTGGTTTGTTGTTTTCCCTAGTCCCAGTTAGATTGACTTTTGATCATATCCCTCTGGTTGAGCTTCTGATTCAGTATTGTGATTGAGTTTGGCTTTAGCATTTTTGACTAAGTGTTGATAGTAGCCTCGTGGCTGAGTTGTACTCGTAGAATTTTGGGTGAGTTGGGCATCCGGCCCATTCTTCCCCTGCTTTCTTGAGTTTGGCAATATAGTTGTGAGAACTAAGGTAATGGCTCCAAATTTTATTTGAGAAGGAGTTGTAAGGTTCAGTATATGCTATGGAAAGGTTTTTATTTAGTTGAAAAAGGAGGGAGGTGACTCATTGTTCGTGCTTATGTGCTTCAGTAGTCGACTGAGGTGGCGACAAAGGTTTGCTTTGGAGATCGTGTGTTGGTGATTTGATTCAGTCGGTTATAGATTGCAGTGATTTCACTTTGATTGGTTTGAGACTTCAGTAGCAGCAGCATTTTTGGCAACTTGCATATTCAATCCTAGTTGGCTTTAGTTCCTAAGGATTTATTGGCAGCATATGGGTTCGATAAAGGTAGTGGTTGGTAAAACAGGTTTGGTTTCATAATCATGGCTTGACAGGTTACAACGGATGGTTTGTGGCAGTTTCTATTTGGTTGTAGCATCTTAGTGCCAGGAGGCAGTGGGTGCGGGCAACTTAGCTTCTTTACTTCAGTTTTGGATGCGACTATTGGCCTTGGACACCTAGTCCTTGGCTAACCTTGGAGTTAGGCTGGATATTCAAAATTTCGATGGTGTTTTGGTAGTATGAGGTTCCTTATACCATGGTTAGACAGACTCAGCGGTGTGAGTTTGAGATCCAGCAGTGGTGTATGCCATATGTGATCAGGTTGTACAGGTTGAGGCTAGCGAGGCTATTTTGAGTTCTAATGATGCTTAGAGACTGGTGGTCACCATCTGTTTGCCGAGAGTTTGGGAAACTTGTTTAGATGATTCTTCTAGGGTTATCTTTTATGTGGGGTTCCAGCGTTAGTTAGACTCGGCCATTGTGGACTAGAAGTATAGTACGTGGTATGCTTCAGGATGGTGGGTCTGTGTGCTGATGCAATAGAGCAGTTTTTTCGAGCCAAAGGGACAAGTTGAAGGTATATGTAGAAATTTTATAACTAGATGACGACTTTGAACCCCAGGCACCTCTTCCTTTTGCCTTTGGGGTGTTTTGACTTTATATTCGTGGTATGGTAGACTCCTTCCTGAGTTGAGAATTAGAGGGCAATTTTAAATCCGAATGGTGTTCGAGTATTCAGAGTAGCAGTAGGTACTTCTCAGAAATTGGAGCTTAGCTAATGACTACGGACTTCGTGGTAGACTTACCATACTACTTGCAGAGGCTTGGGTTGGGTCTATTGGGCAAAATTCCCTGGTTCATTCATTTACAGTTGACTCAGACTTGACACGGTACAGCAATTGGGTTCATTCTATAGTTTGTAACTTTCTCCGTCAACACAGGGTGTTCATACACATTTTTCCTAACCTTGGTGTGCAAACTTCAGTCGGGTCAGATGGGTTGTTCAGTTGGGTTCAGTTATCAAGTTTGATGTTAGAAAAGTGTTCACTCATCGGTTGATGGTCAGTCGAGGCAGGTAACTCCAATTTTTGATGATATGCTAAGGGTTGTTATCTTGAATGGCAAAGTCTAGTAGACTATACCTTGGCTTGGAAAGAGCTTGAACAAAAAGGGTGACTTCGTTCATGGTAGAGTATAAGCGAGAACTATGGATCTCCGGTGAGTCAATTGATGTTTCGAGGGTGGTTTGAGAGTTTGACTTGTATGAAGTTTTTAACTTATGGTGCAAAAGGATTCAGTTCAGAATAAAAGGGGATTTGCGGATCAGCGGGTTCATGAGTTAGAGTTTTAGGTTGAAGGCTTTTTGGTACACTTGGTTGTGGTTTTGAAGATTCGAGTTTTGTGTGTTGATCACCTTTCTTCTATGGTTTCATTATTGTGTCGGTGCTTTTTGGTTGAGATTCTTGAGGCTCAGTTTGGGTTGACAAACCCTTAGAGTTTTGGAGTTTAAGTTTGGAATCTAGCTTGGCTAGTGTGAAGTGTAGGCTTGGTTGCCTTTTGTGGTTTCATTCTCTTGGGTGCCGTCTTGTCTGGGAGGTTACCCGGGTTATCCGAGAGAGTAGTGCGGGCTGTGCATCCACTATTCTTAAATCTCTAGTATTTTCCTCTTTCCTGACTTTCAGGGATGAAAATCTTTTTAGTAGTGTATGATGTAATGACCCTTCTGGTCATTTACGCATTTTTTGCCTTTCTTGTTATGTTAGAGCTTGCCTGTAGTGACCCCAAGTCATTTATGGCTTGATGGGACCGGTTGTTCGGTACCCGAGCCATTTGTTTGGTCTTTTTGTCCATTCCTGATTTTAGAGCTTTTAACTTTGGAAATCATTGACTTCGGTCAACATTCTTGGTGAACGTGCTCAAAATAAAATTCTGATAGTTCCGTTAGCTTCGGAGCGTGGACTTTGGTCTAGAGGGACCTTTGGTCGGGATTCAGGAGCTTTTCAGCTTGGAATTCTCTCTCAGTCTGTGTTTTCAAGCTAGTTGGGCTTGATTGGTTGACTTTGGTCAACATTTGGAGAAAATGGCCTCGGATGGAAATTTTTGCAGCGGTGTTAGCTCTGGAATACCGAGTTTGTGTTAGTTAGTTGGTTGGTTTGGGTTCTGTATGAGCCAGGCTTATTTCAGGTGTTTGGTTGGCTTTAGCTAGTGTTGACTTGGGTCAACATTCTTCCGAAAGGACCTCGTATAGAAGTTTCATTGATTCCATTGAGTCTGGAATGTCATTTCCACTCTATTGGCATTATTGGTTTTTAAATATCAGGTTCTGATTGTGCCCGGAATGCCCCGTGGAGTTTTAGAAAAATTGCAGATTTTTAGTGCAGGCCAGGCCTTCAGCTCAATCGCGCTGAGGCCAGCGCGATGGCGCCTTGGTGCCTGGCTCCCTTGTGCGCGATGGCGCTGGTTTAGCGCCAATTGCACTGACCAGCGAACAGCAGCTAATTAAGTCCTCTTTTTCGTTTTTCCAGCCATTTTCCCTTAACCTTGCTCACTCTAAAACACAATTACTCTCCACCAAATTGCTCCATACTAGTTCTAAGCTTCGGGAAATTGTTGTTCATCATAAATCTGTGTCTGTTCGGCAATTGGTAAGTCTTCTTCCCCAACTTGTTCCTCTCTTGTTTTCTAAAGAAACCACCATTGTTGGGGGTTTCTAAAGCTTGGAAATTCTTGAAGAATCTACTCTCTTGAGCTTTGCATGATCGTCGGATTGGAGTCTTCACTTCATTAGCTTGTTCCCCTCGTTGTGGTAAGTACCTTGTGATTAATTTTTGGATTTCATTCTTGAATCTTCCCTCATTATTTTTTTCCTTTTTAGCGGGCTGTTTGGTGCCATTTTCCTTGGCCAAATTTGCTCAAATTTTGAGCATGCGCTCCCGGGATTGTAAGGAACACATGAGTGTTTTTCGTTTCCAATTTTGGGTTACGAAGCCCATGAGCCCGTTTGTGACCTGGATTTTGACCCGGTTATATTTATGGCATTATAGGTATCGTTAGCCTTGTTTTGACATATAAGTTACTGTTTTGATAGTAGTTTTGCAAATTAGAGCTTTCCGGAGTAGTTCAAGCCTGGACAACGCCGTCCCCGCAGCTAACCGTCGGACGACAAGTAGGTTATGGTTTTTCCTACCTAGACTCTGCGTATATAGGCTATAATTGCATTAATTAGCATCCTTGGGTGGGCTGTTATAGGTTGGTACCCAAGACCTTGTCTGCCTCTTCTGTCTGTTTATTTCATACGTTATTTGTAGTATTCGCATAGTATCGTATATTACCCTTGTGGTCCTGTGTGGCCTTGTATTGACTCTGAAACATAGATGGTGGGTTAATTGGGAATGTCTGCGAGTCCCGGACATAGAGATATCCTTTTAGGCTGGTTATGTCTGCTGAGTAGCTATTAAGCCTGTGCAGGGCCGATAGGAGTTGTTTGTGAGCCATTTTGGGCTACTCATTTGTTTGCGAGCATATCATACATGAAAAGGTATTCTGTGTATGTTTTACCATTGATTTGGCTTTGGGCCTACTATAATTGATTTTCCAAACCTTGCATGGCCCCGAGGGCCCCATTTTCGGTATTATGACTTTGAAAAGGTTTTGAAGTTGGCTTTTTATGAAACCTCTTGGAGAAAAGAGGATATTATGACGACTTGATCCCCAGTTTTTATACTTATACTCGACTCAGTGAGGCCGGGAGCTAGAGTTGTTTTACTACCAATTTAGACTCGACTATGCCTCGAGCACCCTTGATAAGGGTTATTGTGACTTGATTACTGATTTAGACCCGAATACACTTCGAGCACCCTGTGATGGGTTTTTGAGATTACTATTATTATTTTAGACCCGGGTTGAATCCAGCCATGTACTACGAGATTATGAGATTTGAGCTACACTTGAGATTGCAGAGTTTTTGTATGTGGTCGAGGGGTAGACCTCCATGGACCCCTGTTGTTCCTAGGCCACAAGCTACGGGCCGATGCAGCGTGCCAGGAGGGGGGTGTACGGCATAAGAAAGGTACACGAGAAAGAACCTTCCATGGATCTTGCCTCTATTGGGCCTTATAGGTACCGGAGGGGGTAACATACAGGCACTATTACATCAGATTCATCATCATCATGCATATTTCACTCGGATTCCACCCTTGTTTGTTGTGTGTTCAGTGTATGCTCCGATTGTATGAGCGGCCAGAGGGTTTGTTTTTACTTGATTGTGTTCCTCGGTTGTACGGACGGCCGTTGGGACAGTAGGTAGATTATTACTCCTGTCATTTTATGGAGCTTGTCATGGTCCTTGGTTCTTGGTGGATTGGTAAGTTTTAGCCTATTGAGGCTCCGAGTTTTGAGCTTGAGTATTGAGGGGCTAGTGAGTCCTATACTATTGAGGCACTGTTGTGCAGTCTTCTGAGCAGATTGTGGGTTTCTGATTTTATTCCTTGTTATGATTTCGAGTAGTAGCTATCGGTTATGGTGGTTTAGTTATTCCATTCTAAGTTTGTATTTGTGAGATTGATCCCGGTTTATGCTTATCTTGATAGTTGGTGTTTAAAGCATGTTTCTGTTAGTGTATGCTTTCTAGTTTGATTATGTTGGATTACGTTCCTTCTTTACTTTTTACGTGAGGTTACCGGTATACTGCCATTTTTCTCAACTCTATCTCTCTTTACCTATATTGTTGTACAAGGACTCCAGGTGCGTTAATCCTTCTTTCACCTGTGTTCATATGTATGTATCCTTTCTGTGCTAGCATGATGTACTTGTAACTCCTGTTTGATTACTCTTTGTGCTAGTTCCTTGTGCTTCCTCCTTGATTTTCGT
Organism: Jaltomata sinuosa; assembly: GCA_003996215.1. Lineage (NCBI taxonomy): Eukaryota > Viridiplantae > Streptophyta > Magnoliopsida > Solanales > Solanaceae > Jaltomata > Jaltomata sinuosa. The sequence continues at coordinate 75,750 of QJPP01000347.1, read as the reverse complement.
GACTGTTTTCTTACTATCTACTATTTACTATTTTTATATCTTATATGTGCTCAGTCGGCCGATGATACCTACTGAGTACCCGTTGTCTTGGTGCTCATACTACACTTCTGCACTCTTTGGTGCATATATTAGTTGAGATTTCCCCATTGACCGCGTTGGAGACTCGTGCAGCTTTTGGACATTTGAGACTAGGGTGAGCGCCTGACGGTCGGGGCTTGGCCACATCTCATCTCTTGTACTGTTACTCTTTATATATTTGGAGATAGTTGTACTTATCTTTTGTTACTTCTAACACTTGTAATCTATTAGAAGCTTATGTACCTTCGATACCAAATTTTGGGGTTGGTGTAGTATCTTTTGTATACATTCGGGTTTTTACTTCTGCTTGTCTTTATCGTATTCTGCTTTCGTTTATTTTAGCTTATCATGTGTTTGGTTAGGTAGTATCCATTACTAACCGTTCTGGGCTACGGGGATTGGTTCGCCTACTGGGGGTTGTAGGTGCCATCATGAGCTGAGCAATCGGGTCGTGACATCCCTGTTGTGCTTGTATGATTAGGCTAAATGAATAAGAAATGATTAGTGAGCTGAAATGGCTAAGTATGGATAGTGTCTTTGGGACTAGATATCTTCTGAGAATATGAGTTTGAGAACCCAGTTATACAAATATTGTTGGTGATACATCTGGTGTTGAGCGAATACCACATCGGTATGGTACATAGACAACCTAGGATCCCCTGCAGGTCATGGCTAGTGGGTAAACATAAGACACATAGCATGTGTGTACACATTTTACCTTGTTTGTATTGTTGTATTTCTACTATGATGAGTTGGGCTGAGAACTGAGGTGATTACTCCTTTCCTTTCTTATGGTGCTATACTATGAATTGTGAACTTGAACTTGGTTGTTGTTGAATTGACTTGAAAGATTATTTGTTGGTTGCTTATATGCTAAGTGTTGGATTCCTATTACTTGTTATCTGTTTTGCTATTCACATGTTATATTGCTGGGTCGGCCTATGATACCTACCAGTACATAGTGTGTTGTACTGATACTATCTTGTGCTCTTTTTTTGTTGAGTACAGACCGTGTTCCAAAGACTGAGATGCGACCTCGGCTAGAGTAGAGAGATCGACCACATATCCAAGGGTAAGCACTACTTTCCAGGCTGCCACGGATCCTTTACGAGTTGTTATCCTTCTTTCGGATAATGAAACTCTTTATCCTTATTGCTTTTAGTTGATTTTAGATTCTTAGACTGTGTTGGTTTAGTAGTTCTAGACGATGGCTTTCAATTTTTGAGAATATGTTTAGTTGACTATTTTTTTGCACATTCTTTTATTATTTATAAACATTAATTTATTTATGGCTTAAGTGGAGTGTTTATCTATTTTCTTGGAATTGGTTAAGTTTAGAGTTAGATTTGGGTTGTTTGGTTCTCTCACCAGGAGAATTAGCGTGAGTGTCAATCATGGAATGTCTGGATCGTGACAAAAATGCATACCGTCTTTCAAGATTTGGAGCATTTACGGTATGTAAGGCTATCCTTCACGTGTAAAAACACCTTGATCTTTTCCACGAATACATTTCTCATGATTGTAATATTTCCTATGAATAAGATAAGGTTAGGTCAAATACTCAAGTCATGACTTCCTTGATTATTGATGAAATCCCAAGAACCCTCTATGAAAGTGTTTGATTTCCAGAATATGTTCCTACTTCATGAGTTTTTACAAGTTTACTTTGTAAATTTCTAAATGATTAGGAAAAGAATGAATTTTATCTTGAATCTAAACTCAGTAAATTTTCTTATGATTATGAGCGCAAAGCTCCACAACATGATATAAAAATTTGATTCTCTGTCTATATTTTTGAAATATAATAATTTGAGCATATAATACATTTTTGAAGGACTATTGGTAACTGAGAAGGTATGAGTTTAGATAACGAATACTCAAAACTACATATGACAGTGTAGGATAGGATCATACCATTTATTTGGACGAATCCTTTATAAGCCCCTGGTAAAGGCTCGGTATAGATCCATAGTTACATTACGTCCTACGCCTTGACAAGGTATAGAACAGCTTCCCAATCGGATGATGATTGGACATCATGGTGCTCACATGGTGTTATGTCGGTTTTGAGAAACTCCCCAGCTGAAAATTTCTTTTGAAAAAGATGATTTTGGCACAAGGTCATTCTGTGAAAATCTTTACAAATCTTATATTCAATTTATTTTATGATTCAGATATTTATTTTATCTTATTGTTCAATTATACAATGTGAACACCTAATTTTTAACCGAACCTAAAAGTTTTACACTTTTTATTATTAAATATTTCTTTTAGATTTAATTAGACATTTTTATTTTACCCTATATTTAACAAGTTTATTATAAAAGATTTAGAAAATAAAATAATAGTGTCACAGTTTTATGATACGTTTGTTTTTATCTCCTTTTAAAAATGTGTTTTTCTTTTAATATAGATTTAAATAAATGAGCTAGTAATTTTAATATTTTCTTAGTTACATTTTTATTTTAAGTATATATTTTTGTTAGTCCAAATAGTTAGTTACTATTTTTATATATACATATTTTATATATATTATTATATATATACTATTTTATATATATACTACTATAAATATATTATTCTGAAAATTAAAAAAAAAATCCTAAACATACCCAACCCCCCTGCCACGTCCCTCAACTCCCACATTCCACTAACTCCCTCTATTCCCACTCCCTCATCCACTCACACACACACAACCCCCACGTACTCCCTCACATTCACTGCGCACACACACCTTTACCTCTATATATATACTAACACACAACAACGGAGAAGAACAAAAAACAGAAAGAGAAAATACAAAAACAGAGAGAAACAAAAAGAAAAGAAAAGGAAAAAAGTACGATGGAAGGAGAGGAAAAAAAGAAAGAAAATAGAGAGTGTTTCCAAAGTTCATAAGTTAGAGTTCGGGTTTTGTTCGAGTTTCTGGTGATGACGTTCTTATTTTTATTTGTAATTTTTTTCATCAAACAGGTTCTTACTCAATTCCTTTTATTTATTTTAATAGTTTTGTTGTGAATCAATGTATGAACAAAGTTATGTGAATGTTTTCATGCTTTTGTTTAGTATGTAGAGTTGATTATTTGCATGAGGTTTTTATCATGAAGTTGTTCAAATTTCTTATATATGTGTTTAACCTATTAATACTTCTTTTGATGTTATAGTATGAAGTATGCCCATAATTTTACATAGTTAACTTTAGGATAAAACTGGTATAACCAGCGATTGTTTTTCACATGCTTAAGTGACATTATTATCCTTATGTGAATGAAAATTTACATTATATGATCTAGCACGTAACGTGTATTAATGGATAAAAATTGGTTCATATACTAGGTTTAATAAAAGAAACATACCAATTCGGAACATGTTAGAGAAAGAAATTTGGTGTTATTTAACATGATTTTTTTCTCTCTTTGAATCAAAATTAGTCCGACATGGTAATTAAATGGAAAGGAGTATTTTTATTAAGTCATGGTCAAAACTAAAAAAAATTCCTTAAATAGTAATGATATAACCTTTTTTATAGAAAGTTTGGTGAGGCAAGTTTTGATGCATTTGGTTAATTACAACAAGCTAGTAATATATTTTAAAGCTTTAGTTGTACATAATATTTTTTAATGTTTTGGTACCAGTTATAGTTAGTTAGAATTTTTACTTAATACTATGCTTATAATTTTTATTTTGTCTCCTTTTACTCTTTAAAATGTTATTTCTACGCAAAGAGAAGCAATTTTTTTTTTCTTTCTTTTCGTTCTTTCCTTCTCGAGATTGAAATACGAACAAGGAAATAATTTCTATAAATAATATTTTGAGCCTCGATATTAATTCAAAATTCATCATAAAAAGAGAAGGAATAAAATGAGCAAAATAGGCTAGGCAAGCATAGACAAACAAATCACATATTTATATACAAAAGATTAATTCAAGCCAGATGTAAGTCAATAAAGCGACCGTGCTAGAACCACGGGACTCGAGGGGTGCCTCACACCTTCCCCTCGGTCAACAGAATTTCTTACCCAAATTTTTAGTTCACAGACCAATATTAAAGAGTCAATTTTTCTTTTGATTGGGGATTTAATAAGGTGACTTGACACACCAAAACTCAATTCCAAGTGGGTGAGTGAAAAAATAGGGGTGTGACATTCAACATATATCATGATTCAGTTATTCAGTCTATATCATGATTTATTTGTTCAGTCTTTCTTATGTTTTAGTTTATAGTCTATCTCACGATCTAGTTATGCAATTTGCTTCATGAGCCAGCACATAATTTATATCAGAATTTAGTCATGCCCATTATGTCATATTTCATTCAACTATCTTATATACAATATATCCCATGTACTTTTTTATGCCCTTTTAGTGCTACATCTTTTAATGATGCAGAATCAGGCACCCTGGCCCGTGATCAGACGCTACACTCCTCACTCTCAACTTTTGGTGATCCCTTCTTACTTTCAGGGGCTTGGTCTGTAATTTAGTAGTTTTACTTTTGTTTGATAAAGGTATACCAGGATTCTTGTCTCGGTAGTTAGTATCCAGACATATTTTAGAGGCTTCATAGACAGACAATCAATCAGCTAGTTAAGTCATATTTTCAGATTTCAGTTTTGACTCTTAAGTCATACTTCAAAGCATATTGCTTTTTAGATAAAAGATTCTCTCTTTAAATGTTCTGTTTTTAGTATATTTTCGCTTACGTCTAGTGTATACTCTAGTATGATGCCATGTTGAGGGTTCACTCACATCAGCAATGACATTGGGTACCGACCACGTCTAGAGTGTAGGTTCGAGGCATGACAAGCATGAACTTCATTGTTTTGATTTTTGTCTTGATATTAGGCATGATAATAAGATTGACTTGACTTCGGCTTTTATTTGCCTTATATAATTATTGAGCATAATAAATCGAAATTGATTATTTGTTCATTGATGATTCTCCGAGCTTTCATAATTTCACTATATCTCTGGAATTAAATTATTTTGTCATAACTGTTTTATCTTATTTATCATTATTTTTATTATGTTAAGTCTTGTCCCAACACACTCACTAAGTATTCAATACTCAGAGATATCATTGTTGTTATTGATGGTGTATTAGGTAACGAGGGAGAGTAGGTTCTAGAGGATCATAACACTTAGGAGAGACCTGTTATTCATATAGATTTTTTGTGAGTCCACATTCTTGCTAATGGGATCCCGTTGACTTATTTAGAGCCTTATTAGATTTTGAGTTGTGTCTTGAGTTAGTTATTCTTTTTCATAAAGGATTCACAAATAGATATTGTGTCACGGATACTATATAAAGTCATTGCTTAACTTATTGGGATGCACTGTTATGTTTAATTATGTCACGTCCCAACTACCGGGTTGTGCGGGCACCTACTCTAAGCACCTAGATAGGCGAACCCTTACCACCCGATTCAATAGGTAAATGCGTAAAAATAAGTATAACTATATATAAATTCCTTTTTATACATGAAAACAAATACACCTTTTATTTCAGGAAATCCCTTTACAAAAGAAATACAACAACGTTTTATAACTAGAAAACAACCCTCCCTAGGATCTAGTCTAAGCCGGTACAAGAGCTACTACAGGAGAAATACAATAATGAAAAGAAGATACAGCTCCCACCATGGAACAAAGAGTAGAAGCTGTTGGAGATCGCCATCATCATGTACCTGTGAAACATCATTGATCCTGCAACCAGACTATACCCAAAAAGGTATAGCAAGAGTAGTATTAATACAAACAACACGTACTGGTAGGCATCATCGGTCGACTCGAATCCATTCCCTACCATCATATAAGAAATGAAGAGAAAATATGTAGTATAAATTTTAGGAAGTCCATTCCCTCGTCATCCACCTTCAATACCGCCATGTGACCCCTATGGACCCACTAGTTCTATCCCAAGCTTTCCTAGCCCGCTTCCGCTGCCAACTCCACCAGTCGGCGGCCTTCAACCATTCTATCATGGTCATGGTCAACTAGTCACACGTAATCCTAGGACTTCCCAAGTCACCATCTACACTAGACTTCCCAAGTCACCCATCTTACAAACCACTATAAGCATCTCAGTGGTTCCAGTCTCAGTAATCAGGTCTACTATCCACCCCTGCTAGCCAGTTGAGAAACAACTTACAAAACCTTGACTTGCCACCCTAACTCGAATTAAGATTCTAAGTCAACCACTTGACCCTTAGCCCTTAACCACACAATGAACTACCCGTGGGTTCGGTGTACACAACCCCCAAGGTTCCTTACCCTTGACATCCCGTCGGTTCAGGCACTCACCAAATACTAGCCTTACTTCACCAAACCAGTCAAACCTGACTCCCTAGGAACCTTAGTCCCCCCAATCTCACCCATTTTGGACCCATCAAGCAATACACCACAACACCTTTAGTCTTGTACCCAACTACCCCAGACATCATGAAACAACCAAGTCTATATGGCCCTCAATAAGACCCCAGTCAACACCCGAACTCAACAACCATATAAGTCATTGCCAACTATTCAAGTGCCCAGACCACATAAAATTGTGTCACCACTTGCAAGCTGCCTGGACCTCCCAAGGATTCCTAGGACATCATCTATGCCATATAATATGTGACCCTAATTCACAGAAGAACCATCTTGTCACTTAAGCACCCAACCCGGCCCTTCAAGGACCAATTATACGCTAAATAATGCTAAATCATAGCCTTCTCAGGAACCCAACATATGAAGAACGTCAATAGCAGATAACTCGGTTCACTCAAGGAACCAACATGTACAGAACATCCATAGCAGATAACCAGGTTCACTCAAGGAAACAACATGTAAGAAACAAGAAGTAACAGATAGACCCGGTTCACTCAAGGAACCAACACATATGTAACACTCAATCTCGTACTAGGCATGGTACCTGAGCCAATCATAATAGAACCTGTACCAGGCATGGTACCTGAGCCAATCATAATAGAACCTGTACCAGGCGTGGTACCTGAGCCAATCGAATATCACATCAATCCAATCAATCAACAACATGAACAAAGCATACTTGTAAACCAACAAGCAACAAAACAAGTTCATTTCAGAAAGACTGACAACCGGACAAGTAGACATTCATAAACTCATTCCCTAAGCATATAACTCACACAATACTAAGCAAAAGTACATAAACACACATTGCATAATGGAAAATCAATAACCATCACCTAAGTATTCAACATGTCATCCCGGTCTACACTAAGACCAACCCCACACTTAAGTTTAACTACCCGACCTCTCATGGGCCGGTATAAAATAATCACAATTCAACAATTAAACTCGGTCCACTCATGGGATCGTTAATAATTACAAACAACAGTGTATAATTAGACCCGCCCTAGACTAATTCCCGGCTTATCATTTACACACATGTAGTCATTTCCTTCTAATCCAGACCCCCATTCCTAAAAAGTAAGTGTGTTCTAGGAATTTCATCCCCTGACAGTACGGACTCTGGACCCTGCATGTTCCTTCCATTTACCTTATTTAAAATATTCCTGGAAACCCGCTATAACTTAGCAATTTTCTCATCCCCAACCATTACTGATTCCCCTAACCTACCCAACCGTCTAGTTTTCTAGAGTCTAGCATCACACATAATTTAACAAGTATAAAATACACCCGAATGAACACGCCGCCCTAACCCTATCATTATCTATTCAATCAAACAACCAAACCAGTATAATAATCCTACAACTCCATGCCCGAAGGCCTAAAAAATAAATCCTCTCGTCAATCTACATTATAGTATGAAATGAAAGGTGGTGAAAATCTACTCAATAAAAAATCTAGCCTACCTGGATGCTAAGTAGCTGCGCAGTGTAATTTCTGGCTCTGTGAAGGCGTTTCTTAATGGATGACAGGCCCGAAATCCATGGTTTTGCATCTTTTTAGATGCAATTCCTCCTCCCCATGGCTCCCAAGCCTTGGAGTAGCCAAGGAGGGTTCTTGGAGTAACCCTCATCTATTTTGGGGCTGAATGGGAGATAATGAAAATATAAAACCCATTTTTGAGTTTTCTAATCCCGTCACTCCGCTATAACGGTCCATGCTCTACTATAGCGGTACTGCCATAGCGGAACCTACTGCTATAGTGGTGCTGACTAGTGTTGACTTTCGCTATAGCGATAATTTATCTGTTATAGTGTAGGCTGCTATAGTGTTGTGTCAACCGCTACACGAAACAGAACCTCAAAAAATCCCCACAAATGGCTTGTTTCACAAAAAACTTTGAAATCCTGACGTTTCATATCAACCCTTTCACGTCAACTTCGATATCGGGAGTTCTACTCACCCGAATTCATTTTCAAAAAGTCCCCTGAACTTTTTAAGGTCTTGGCTAACGGATAAACTAGATCGACCCAAGTTATAATACCCAATCCACGCCTGGATTTCTCTAGACCTTACCTTGATCAGAATTCATTCGAAACTAGCTTAGTCCAAGATTTCCAACTTCTCAACCCGGAAGTTTTCTAACCCATTTCTTTGCACGAATAACCAACCCGATATGAGGTGCCTTTTAATAACGACTGGACATGTCGTTACAAATTACTAGACTATTATCACATTATTTATATCATTCTTTATTTCATTAATTAATTGTCTTGACTTAATCATGCATAATTGGATTAGGTGATGATGATGGAGCAACTCTATGATCTATTTTTGTAAGGTGTTTTCAATGTGATTTAGTAATATCAGATACATGTTGCGCCAGGATCAGATTTGGAACGTGACACAAGGTTGGGGATATCTCTCAGGATCCAAGACGTAGTTATAAATATATACTTGTCAATATTTCAAAGGAAAAGAAGTTAGATTCATTAAGTATGAGGGTGAGTACTTACTAATAGTTAATCCAAGCTTTCGAGAAGGGCATGTAGGCGGGAGGAATGATGTTGGCTGTTTCCACCACTACGAACCTTACCATACAGTTGTGGTCATGGTTGTTGTCAGTATCAGTAAGAATATTTTTTTGATCATGACCAACAAAGATAAAAATGCCACCTCGAAAGGTCTTTACCATGTAGCGAGGCTGATTAAATGATCAAGAGAGAACATAGTGAGAGTAAGATCAGTGAGGTACCAGAGATATCCAGTTACCCTTCAGAAGACCAGCTCAACTTGTGCTAAGCACACCTAATATTAACAGCAAAAATTCAAAATAACCTCATTTATAGGTTATTCGAACCTTAAAGAGAAGGGGTAAGGTTAAACAAAGGAACAAGATTTCCTTTGACTAGTTATTCTTTCATATTCCTCTGGGACGTAGACCTGGATGGCCTTGCCCCAACTACAATTTGCTTGTACATCTGGTAGGTGCTTAGACTAGATGATGGATGGGTAATCTCTCATCATCTTGATTCTCAAATTGAGAACGGGGAGTGTAATCAGCGGTGAAGTTCCAATTGTTTGGAACAATTTCCACCATCATCGGTGGACATTGATCAACTTTTTCCCCTTATTTTCTTTTAGTCTACAAGGGAAATTCTTCGATTATAGCTTTTTTGTCAATGATCAGAACCATCAGAGTTGAGGCAACAAGGATGGTACCGCTAAAGTTAAGTGGTAAATCCTCAACAGAGATGTTGTATTTGTTATTTTCATGGTATAAGATGGAAAATTATGGAGGAAATAGAAAAAATGGCAGGAGAAATACAACAAGCTTCAATAAAGAAGAAGAAAAAAGTTTTAGGTTGCAGAGAAGAAGTTTGAGAGATTAGAAAATAAAAAGTGAAAGAGATGAAAAAAATGAAGTGTATATATAAGTTTCAGAGAGTAAATTCGTACAGACGATACAATTTAGCCCATTCACCAACTGACATGTGTCCCGAGCAATAATGCAAAAGGGTGTATGTCACTTCATAAATTTTAGATATCTTCTTATTTGCTTTTCTATCAAAAATAGTAGTACACCTCATAAATATTAGATATCTTCTTATTTACTTTCCTATCAAAAATAGTAGTATTTTCCACTTCTCGGGTATAACTTAGTGACTATCCAGAAAGTGGGGGAATTATTTGTATGAGAAAAAAATATGGATTTAACAAATGGATCAAGATATAACACGCGGTGAATAAAGTTTAATCAGATTCAGCTCAACAAGCACAGTTCTGATCAAAGTGTACAAGGTCGCACCGGGGTAAGATCTTGGTTCACCCAAAACTCAGTATAACAGTGCTAATTAGATCAGTTTTAGAATAGCATGATTGGTAGTTCAGCACTAAGCGGTTAGGATAAGCTTCTTCCGGCAATCATTTTCAAAAAAATTTGAGCTCCATTCTAGTAATTGTACAATCAAGTACCTAACCGTTCTAACATACATATAATGATCATTATGAGTGACTTGAAACACGTAAGACATTATGTGGAATTTAGACTATAAATGTACCATTTTCCCTCACTTGTAACCCATCAATTTTTCATCACAAACATTGTATAAGCTCTCAGTTGTAACAAAGCACTCAAGCTCTTAATTTTTTGATGATGATGCCTAACGGTTACGCTGGAGACAATTCAACACGATCTACTTTATCTTTTGTACTTTCTGCTTTACAGTTCATCGTTTTCATTATCATTTGCAACTCGCAAGAAAGTCACTTAGCATTAGGATACTAATATTTGATCTTTATAATTTGTGTTCCTTGATTTTCCAATATAAATTCAATTGTTATCTTAAGTTACATATTTCGGGGCAAACTGATAGAATGTTCTACATTTCATGAACTTTTTTGCTATTATTTTCATGTTTAATTTTTTATATATAATATGTATCCATAAATACTGTTGAATACAACAAAAAGAGTAGTTTAATAAAATTAATATTTTTCATTGATGATAAAAGTACCTATACTATCAATTTAAATGGGGCGATATTTCAGTTAAGGAATTCAAATTACAAAGCAATTATAACTTGACGAAAAAGTCTCATCACATTCCACACTCTTCTCATAAGCAATTGTATTGAAATTAAAAGACCATAGAGTTAATTTCCTAAATAATGACTCAAAATTTGAGAATTATCTTCAAATATCTCTTTTGTTTCATTTAAGATAAAAATATCACCTAATTATTACTATTTTTCTCAAAAAAATACGAAACACCTCAAAAGCCTCCTTCTATCCTAGTTGGCATGCTATGTCGTTAAAGCATCATTTATTTTTTATAATAAACCTATTTAACTCATCAAACTCATTTAAAAAAAATTATCATCTTATTCTTATTCTTTTTTTAAAAAAAAATACATTCTTTTATTAAAAAGAAATTTTCATGCTTAGAGATCTTTTTCGGTACTTAAATTTTATATTTTTTTCTAATATAAAAAATAGCTTTATAACACTTACTATAATGCCATCAACTTTGAATAGTTCTAGACATATATATTCAAAAAATATAATAATTTTAAAAAGTTCAATTGAAACTGAACCATAATATACAAACCGCTTCATAAACTATACTTACATTATTTAAACATATTATTATAATGGATCAATGATATTAGAAATCAATTAATCATTAAAAAAATAATTAATTGTGTACTTTAAAATTCATACTTACAATATCTTTCTTTAAAAAATATAAAATGAACAATATTTGTATCTTTATTTAATTGATGTTAAGGTAGAAGAGAGATTATTATACCACACCGATGAAAGAAAATAAAATTTTGACCTTTATTAGTGAACATATTAATCTCATATAATGTGTGTGTTATTGAATTAAAATAGCAACCCAACTAATTAATAACTTATTTTTCATGAACTTGAAATGATATATTATTGGTGTTTAATTGTATGATACTATAAAATATAAGTAATATAATAGTCACAAAAGAATAAAAATGGAGAGATTAAATTGAAAATAAAAATTAAATAATGAATTTCTCTTTTTTACAAACTTTTATGTATGCCAACTTTACGAAAATATTAATATTTTTATGAAAAATTACTTGCTTAAAATTCTCATATAACTTACTTAGGGATTTCAAAAATCCCCAGGTAATAATTACCAACAAAAAAAAATTTCATTGAATTTTGTTTGGTGGAAAAATCTGCAGGAAATTAGATTATCTATGATTTTTTTTGTATAGTTTTCAGATAAATTTTCACCTAATATACATTTTTTTTGTGAAGACATGAATTTGGTTAAATAAGTTTGATGAGTTAAATAAATTTATTATTTTTTAAATATGATGATTTAGTGACATGACATTTCAACTAGAAGAGAAGGAAACTTTTGAAGTATTTAATATTTTTTGAGAAAAAATGTGATAGTTGAGTGATATTGTCTTTAAAAAAATAATAGTGACTTGTATAGGTAATTCCAAAAAAAATGAGTGACTATTTTAAAAAATAACTCTATAAAGAAAATATAAAGTTTAAGTATTGAAAAAAATTCCTAAGCATGAAAATTCCTTCTTAACTAATGCATTTTTTTTTAAAAAAAACAAGATTATAATTTTGATTAAATGAGTTAAATAGGTTTACTATTTTTTTTAAAATGAGATTTTAATGGCATGGCATATCAACTAAAATAGAAGAAGTTTTTTGAGGTGTTTAACATTTTTTGAAAAAATAATAATATTTTAATTCTAAAAAAATAAAAATAATATTTGAAAATAATTTTTAAAATTTAAATAACCATTCAGGGAATTAACTGAAAGACCATACAACCACATTAAATTGGCCAGATCCTTTGACATGTTAGAATGATGAAGATTAAAGAAAATTCATTATTATAAATTGAAAGGAATTCCTATCTATTTTAACAAAACAAATCTGGAGGATCAAGTATCTAATGTGTTTCTTTGAGATAAAGTACAAGTAACCTCTTAAACTATATCCGAAATCGCTATGACATATCTAAATTTTACGGGGGTTCTATTATCCTTATATACTCATTTTTTCTGTATTTTTATGCTCCTTTTTATTGACGTGGCTTTCAAGTAGCAAAATAATGGTTAAACTACCAAAAGAGACATACCTCCTTATTATATTTACTAACTCTCCCACTACTTTATTTTAATTACTTAATATACTACATGTAAACACCTTGATACATCGCTCCAGGTCGTGATACATCGCTCCAGGTCGTGATACATCGCCCCGATGTATCAAAGGTAATTATCCAGAGGTGAGGCGATGTATCATGCCTTGGGGCGATGTATCAGAGCGAAGTAAGGTGAGAAAAAGAGTAATTAGCTCCCAAAGATGTGTGTTTTATGTAAGTTATCCCAAAATAATTGAGCTCCTTTTGTACTGACTTGACAGTTATGTCTGTGTTTAGAGGGTAACAGGACCCCTGTAAAGTTTAAATGTGTCATAGTAACTTAGGGTATAGTTTGGGAAAGTACTTCTGTCTTATCTCGTGTTTTTTTTGAGGAATTTTTGTACTCCATTTGTCCATCTTTATTTGTCCATTATTGACTTGGTACACACCTTAATAAATAATGAGGTTAATTTACTATATCATTCTTTGAATATAATAAATTTATTGCTTTGAAAAATGCATAAGGTAATGAATAATATTTAATAACAAGGGTAAAAGAAACACATAATAATATATTATTCATTAGTTTTTCAAACTAAATAAATATTATTAGATATTTATTTTTAATATATTGGACAAGTAAAGATAAACGGAGAGAATAATAATGATAGTAGTAACTCTTGTTAAAAAAATAAAAACTAAAAAATTAGAAAAGTGAAAAGAGACAAGAAGGGAAGAAAGCAAAAGAAAAGAAACTCCTCGGGAACAATCAGCTAACTCGGAAGAAGCGGGTCCCATTTCCGAAACGCTCCCCCTTAATTCGAAAATCGAAGGCAGAGCGCGAAAACTTAAAAGAGCCAAAAGCCCCTGCACTGCCCGCGCGTGTTCTCCACCTTCCGGTTTCTGACATTACTTTTCAGAGCTTCTCCTTATTCTCACTCTGTTGTACGGGTTAGGTTTTCAACTTTTCTCGCAGTTTCCTTCCGTCTTCACTTCTTTCTCCATGTAGATTTTCAAATATTAAATTATACTAGTACTACTCAATTAATTTTATTCTCAACTTTGCACATGCAGGGAACATTTTTTACACCTTTCATTCGCAGTTTCCTACTTTAGCTGCGCTAATTACAAGGTATTAACTAGAATTACTCACTCCACCAAGTTTTCATTTGGACATATTTTTCACTTTATTTGAAATTCATCGAGTTTTATTTGGTTATATTTTTTACAAAAAATATTTTAAATAATATTATGTTTATGTTTGAATGTACTACTTAAATATAACTTCAAAAGTGAAAAATAACTTGATCAATGGATTCTAAACACTGAATTTTAAATAAAGTAAAAAGTTATTACGAAAAAAAAATGAATAATTTTCATTGTCAAACAATTCTTTGTATCTAGTACTCCTGTTTTGACATTTCACTGGTATTATTAAATTAATATTTAAAATTTGAACTTCAAACATTACTCCATTTTATTTATTATTAACATTTTAAATCTGTACCGTGTAATGTTGTCAACTGAGAGATTAGTTTTTCTTTTCCAGGGACCCTAGCTTTATGAGTTAGATTTTTTCCCTCTGCTTTTGGACATCTGGTGAAGACTGAAGATGCTCCACTTCTTTTGTAAGTTGTTCAATCTAATAGCTCTATAAACATTTTTCTGGAGTTCCATCTTTTTTGCTTGCTGTAGTTATGCTTAGTTGCTGTGAGAATGTGACTCTTTTGATTTTTTCTTTTCAAAATAATGTGGTGTCCGGCCAGTTCGGGTAACTTTGTCCACCAAAGTTTATTTCGATGGAAAGAAATCACCTAGCATTTTTGCATCTGCTGTGATTTGAACGTGGTTTCTCATGATTTTCATCCTACTTCATGGACCACTAGTACACACTGTTGGATATTTCTGCAAAATGTGCTCAGGTTCAGTCATTTGTGTGACCTTAACAGTTTTCTTTTTACTTTTTTTTTTTTTTTGCTTTAAAGGAATGTGGAAGCTTGTATATTAGATCTTAAGTCCTTCATTTGGGTAAGTGAAACATTGGGGTCTCTCTTGCAACCTTATTGATGGTAGTACTAAAGTTTGACCCAATAAAATTTTTGAAAATGAAAATGACTTTGACACAGGAAATTGGTGTTGCTATTTACTGGATAGCAAGATAGAAAAGCTTGATATCTCCTAAACAAGCTATTATTTGAATATTGAAGGGCAAAATCATGGGTTACAACTTTGAATTGCTGGAATTGTATTCTTCGAGAGGTGAATGAGCAGACAAAAGGGATGAAGACACATGTGAATATGGTGAAAGGAAGAGGTCCCAGCCGGGTGAACGGCCAACAGGTTGTTTTTGAACTTAAACAACGTGTGGTTCTTGCACTGAACAAGCTTGCAGATAGGGATACTTACCAAATTGGAGTTGAAGAACTGGAGAAAATAATTGAATGCTTAACCCCAGATGGAGTTTCTCCATTTCTATCTTGTATATTAGATACTGACTCAGAGCAGAAAAGTGCTGTTCGTAAGGAATCTATCCGGCTGATGGGCACACTAGCCAATTTCCATGATAGTATTGTTGTTCCACATCTTGGGAAGATGGTAGCCAGCATTGTTAAGCGTCTCAAGGACTCAGATACTGTTGTAAGAGATGCGTGTGTGGATACTGTTGGCATTTTGGCTTCTAAAATGAGCAGTGTTGCAGGTGACAATGAAAATGATGGAGTTTTTGTGGTGCTAGTGAGGCCTATTTTTGAAGCATTGGGAGAGCAAAATAAGCAGGTGCAAACTGGTTCAGCGCTGTGCTTGGCTCGGGTCATAGACAGTATTCAGAATCCTCCAGCTGTCATTTTGCAGAAGATGCTGGCTAAAACTGTCAAGTTGCTTAAGAATCCACACTTCATGGCAAAGCCAGCTATTATTGAATTGAATAGAAGCATAATTCAGGTTGGTCTATCTTGTATAAACTTCTTTGAATCTTTGAAATCTTCTGTCACACATATATACTAGTAATATTAGTGTGTGACTTGAAGGATAAGAACATTCCAGTTTATACTTACTGTAAGATCCTATTGAGTTCTGCAGCATATGTCTACATATAGTGGCACCTTAAAAGAACAAGGACAATGTCCTTTGGTCACTAATTTCAGCAGTATAACCTAATTAGAATTTCTAAATTATGTCTTGCAAGCTACGGCTGATTTATACATCAGACAAAAATGACAAACTTTCATATATTTTTCTAATTATCAGTCTGGTGGTGCCAGTACGCATAGTGCTTTATCAACTGCAATGACTAGCATTCAAGAAGGACTCAAGAACAGTGATTGGGCAACAAGAAAAGCTGCATGTGCAGCATTAGGGGACATTGCTTCAGTTGGTGGAGCATTCTTCAGTGCTTTCAAATCATCCAGCATCCGGACCCTTGAATCCTGTCGATTTGATAAGGTAAGTGTTGCAGTCAGAATGCATAATTGAGCCATGTGGTAAGCTTCTTTATGGTGGTTGCTATGAAAACTACAAGGAATTAACTAATTCACCATGGACAGAGCCATGGATTAAGGATGAACAATGTGAACTCAAAGCTAGAGAGTAGAAGGAGAAGAGAGAGAATTTCTATTTCATCAGAATGAATTGAATTAGTACAATGAGCTGTCCATATGCATATATATCCTATTGAAAGCTGGCTAGTCCACTAACTAAGATGGTCAAGTTAAGTTAACCATAACTGCTCTTTTACTATGGTTAACTTCCCTAACCGACTTTGTAACTAACTCTAGCTTCCACTTCCACTATTCATATTTCCAGCTCATACTTGCTCTTGATATTTTCACACTCCCCCTCAAGCTGTAGGCTGCAAAATGTTAAGCATACCAAGCTTGCCTAAAAGATAGTCGTGTTGTACATGACCAAGCCCTTTGGTTAACAAATCTGCCTGCTGATCCTTTTTTCCAATGTAATCTGCATGAATTCTTCCTTCCCTGATCTTGTCCCTCACAAAATGACAATCTATCTCTATATGTTTGGTTCTCTCATGAAAAATGGGATTTGCTGCTATCTGTAGTGCTGCTTTGCTGTCACAAAATACATTGACAGGAGTTTTTATTTTAACATTCAACTCTTCAAACAACCCCAATAACCAAACCACTTTTGCTGCTGCTGCTGCTAAGCTTCTATACTCAGCTTCAGAAGAACTTCTTGTCACTGTTTGTTGCTTCTTGGATTTCCATGAAATCAGTGACTCACCAAACTTCACTATAAATCCTGTAACTGATCTCCTGGTGTTTGGGCATGATGCCCAGTCTGCATCACAAAAGCATGTTAGATTATCTTCAGCTTTGCTACTTAAGAGAATTCCCATTCCTGGGCTCTGCTTGATGTATCTGACAATTCTGATTGCTGCTTCCCAATGAGACTCCTTAGGGGCTTGCATAAATTGACTAAGTGTTTGCACAGCAAACACTATATCAGGTCTTGTTACTGTCAAGTATATTAATCTTCCTATCAATCTTTGATATTCTCTGATGTCTTCAATTACTTCATCATTTGTTAATCCAGCATGTTGGTCATACTCAACAGAGGTGAATTTCTGGTTCAAATCTATAGGAGTATGCACTGGCTTTGCTGCTCCTAATCCTAAATCTGACACCAGCTGGAGTGCATATTTCCTCTGGTTCAACATAATCCCATTACTTGACCTTAACACCTCTATTCCTAAGAAGTATCTCAATTCTCCAAGGTCTTTAACTTTGAATTTTTTATGTAGCACCTCTTTGGTTCTCTGTATGAGCTCCTCACTGTTCCCAGTGATTAACAAGTCATCTACATAGATTAGGACTGTCACAAATCTTTGCCTCTCTTGTTTAGTAAACAGGGAATAATCATACAAGCTTTGCTTGTATCCTGCATCTGTCAGAGCTTCTGTGAGTTTTATATTCCACTGTCTTGACGCCTGCTTCAGTCCATATAAGGACTTCTTCAGCTTGCACACTCTGTGCTCCCCCTTGCCACTAAAACCCTGAGGCAATTCCATGTATACTTCTTCATACAAATCTCCTTGCAAGAATGCATTGTACACATTCCATCCTCTAGATGCAGCTAAGGCAATGACTGATTTCACGGTTACCATTTTAGCAACAGGTGAAAAGGTTTCATGGTAGTCTAGTCCCTCCTTTTGATTGTATCCCTTTGCTACTAGTTTTGCTTTGAATTTCTCTGTCTCCACTTGCCTTATATTTTATTTTGTACACCCATTTAGAACCAATAGCAGATTTGCCTTTAGGAAGAGTAACTACTTCCCATGTGTTGTTCTCTTCTAGGGCCTTTACTTCTAACTCCATAGCTTCAATCCACCTTTTATCTCTGGAAGCTTCCATAAAGTTTGTTGGTTCTGTGAGTGCTGAAATATTGGCCATGAAGGTTTTGCACTTGTGAGAGATTCTGTCATAGGACAGATAATCTCCTAAGGGATATAGAGTTGTTGTTCCATGTGCCCTCTTTGTGGTAACATAGTCCTGATGCCACAGGGGTTCCTTAATGTTCCTGCTGGATCTTCTCACACCATTGGATTCATGTTGAATATCAAGTGCTACAAGTGTTGTTAACTTCTCCATCTCTTCTGCAGTAGGTGTAGGATCTGTCAACTGGTCACCTTGAATCACAAACTCAGCATCAGCACCTGCACTTTCACCTTGAGTTGCTTCAGCACTATGGCCAGTGTCATTGTCATGACTAGTAACATGCACCTCATTTTGAACTTCAGTATCTTCTGCATGTAATTGATATTGAGGTGGCTCAAGATCATGACTAACCAAGACACTCCCCAAACTTGGGAAGAGACCTCAACAACAGATTTGGGTTTAGCAAAAGGAAATAAATTTTCCTTAAATATGACATCCCTGCAGACAAAGAAATGATTAGAAGATAGATCCATGAGTTTGTAACCCTTTTGAGTCTCGGAATATCCTAAGAAGACTGATGCTTTTGCTCTTGGGGAGAACTTGTCTTGCTTAACCAGATTGGTGGCATAACATAAGCAACCAAACACCTTTAAATGGGCTATAGAGGGTGAGGACTTGTGGAGCAGTTCATATGGAGTCTTACCACCAAGTATGTCCGTGGGCAATCTGTTAATAATATAGACAGCTGTAAGAACACATTCATTCACCCCAGAACCTTATGGGCACACTCCCTTGGAACTTCAAGGCTCTGGCTATGTCTAAGATATGTCTATGTTTTCGCTCTGCTATGCCATTTTGTTGTGGAGTATAAACACAACTACTTTGGTGAACAATTCCATATGAATCAAATAAATCAGTTGTCTGTTTGTTGAAAAATTCAGTTCCATTGTCTGTCCTAACAGTCTTAACAGAAGCATGAAACTGTGTTTTCAATAAAAGTAAAAATTTCCTCAAGACCATCACAACATCACTTTTCATTTGCAGCAAATGTATCCATGTATATCTGGAATTATCATCAACAATAGTCAAGAACAAATGTTTTCTATCATGAGTAGGGTGCTTATATGGGCCCCATACATCCATATGCAAAAGAGAAAGAGCAGTATCACTCCTAGTAACACTTCTAGGAAACAACAACCTACTTTGTTTAGCTAAAGGACAGATAGGACAGTCTTTATTTACTGCTATATCTACAACTTTATTCTGAAGATATTCCACATTCTTCATAGTGTTTATTGAAGCATGTCCTAGCCTCTTATGCCATATGTTTCCATCCTCCATAGGCTTTTGTGTTGCTGCATTTGACATCACATTCTTCACCTCAGACTTTCTTTCATCCCTGATGATATACAATCCTTCATTCTCCCTACCAATCCCCCTCACCCTGCCACTATAAAGATCCTGAAATACACAGAATTCAGGGAAAAATTTGACAGAGCAAGAGAGATCCTTAGTCAGCTTGGAAACAGATAAGAGATTGTACTTAAACTCTGGTACATATAGTACATTTTTAATCTTCATATCTCTTAATAAGGATGCATTCCCAACATGTGTTATACTAGATTTCTTTCCCGTTGGCATATATACTTGATCTCCTTTGTTACTGGTCAATTCACTTTTATTGTCTAACATATCTAAATTTGCAGAAATGTGATGTGATGCTCCGGAATCTATTATCCACTCAATACATTGCAATCCAGTCATAAGTGATACAACTTTACCTGTCATGTTCACGTGATGTTCCTCTGAGCTTGGTTGAGTGCTTGCACTTCCTTTGTTCAAAAGCCCCAAAATTTGCCTATACTGATCCTCAGTGAAATGATTGCCTCCTCCTTGTTTTGCTTTTTCCTCATACATGTTCACATTATTAGCTGCAGGGAATGTTGTTGATTGTCTCTTGCCTCCATAATCAATTGGATATCCATTCAATTTCCAGCATTGATCCTTCACGTGCCCCTTTTTGTGACAAAAATCACACTGCAGAAAAGGTTTCTTACCTTTGTAAGGCTAGCCTCTACCTGCTTGCATAGCAATAGGATCAGGATCTCTGCCTCCTCTTCCTTGAATTGCCACAGGATTGGATCTAACTGTCAAAGCTGGATATGGACTTGACCTTTGACTCTCATCTTCAATTATAATCGCATAAGCTTGATTCAAAGTCTGCTCAGCAGTTTTCATGAGAATCTGTCCCCTCGATTTTCATAGGATTCATTCAAGCCACTGAGAAATTGAAGTAGTCTCTGCTGTAGTAAATGTTCCACATATTCCTTTGACTTTGCACATCCACAATCAGGCGAAGGTGTCATTGCATCAAATTCAGCCCATAATTCCTTCAACTTTGTAAAATAAACAGAAACAGAATCTGTTCCCTGCGATATTGTCACGATCTCCTTGTGTAATTGAAAAATGCGAACTCTACTCACTTTGTCAAATCTCTCTTTCAGATCCTCCCAAACAAGGTGTGCATTTGAAGCGTATACAATTCCACTAATCAAATCCTTTGATACAGTATTGATTATCCATGAAAGCACTATAGCATTACATGTCTCCCAGTGTTCGTGCAGCTCCTTTTGATAACTGTCCTTGTTGCATGCCCCTGTTACAAATCCTAGCTTTCTCTTAGCTTGAAGAGCTAGTCTCATAGATCTTCTCCACAATCCGTAGTTCTCCGATCCTTTGAGTTGAACCGGAATCAACACTGATCCTGGAGTATCCGACGGGTGCAAGTACAAAGGATGTGTGTGCTCCATTTTCTCATCCGCCATTGTTGGATTTGTTTCGAGAAAAAGATTTTCGAGCTCTGAAACTACACGAACCTGCTCTGATACCATATGAAAACTACAAGGAATTAACTAATTCACCATGGACAGAGCCATGGATTAAGGATGAACAATGTGAACTCAAAGCTAGATAGTAGAAGGAGAAGAGAGAGAATTTCTATTTCATCAGAATGAATTGAATTAGTACATGAGCTGTCCATATGCATATATATCCTATTGACAGCTGGCTAGTCCACTAACTAAGATGGTCAAGTTAAGTTAACCATAACTGCTCTTTTACTATGGTTAACTTCCCTAACCGACTTTGTAACTAACTCTAGCTTCCACTTCCACTATTCATATTTCCAGCTCATACTTGCTCTTGATATTTTCACAGTTGCCTGATATGAAATTTGAAAATGTCAAACCTTATATGCTTTCTTCAGGTGAAACCAGTCAGGGACTCGGCATTGCAAGCTTTACACATATGGAAAAGGCTTCCTGGCCCTGGTACATCTGAACCTTCCGAAGCAGGCTCTTCCATAAAAGGTATGCTGGTTTGTGCTCTCTGATGTGATTTTTTTCTCAATTGCTGCAGATATCTCTCATGTATCGTCTTACTCTAACGATTATGTAAAGCTCTGATAACCTAGTTGATTCGTCCAACATCTAAGTAATTAAAGTTTGGGATTTGAGTGTTCTAGTTCTTGAGCTATGGTTATTTATTAAATTGAGCTTGCTCTTTGGGCCGATGGCTTTAAACCCAAGTGTTGATCTAGTTTCAGGTCAGTCTTGCTTCTGTCCTTGTTAGGCTGGCCATATGACTGGCATGTTTCCCAGTTACATGTTATTTCCAACAGAATTTTGAGGATGGGCTTTCGTTTTTTTTTTTGTGTGTGACTTGCGTATTAATAGTTTGTATCATGCAGAAAATCTGTACAAAGATGACTATGGTGATATAACAAGTGCCAGTGAGTCAACACTGAAGGATGTCACACCTAAGAAATTTGGTTGCGACTCGGTTAGAAACAAGCTTCCCCTTACTTTGAGAAAAGCAGGCCATAACCATGTTGAAAAGCCTCAGCACTCCGGAGCTGACGAGTGGCATGTAGAAATAGCAGTTCCAAAATCCTGTAAGATTTTTATGCCAGAAGTTCAGGATGAAGAATCAGAGGGTAGTTCTGTTACAAAGGCATTTGAAAAAGGTGCTGAGATTAGAAGTTCTCATGATGTTGAATATGAATATGTGCACATAGATGACAAACGGGAATGCTCTTCTGGGTCAAATCTGTTTCCTGATAACTTTCAACGCAAAGAAGTTGAGGGTTCTCACGATGTAACTGCACCACCGGGAACAAGTCGGTGTTCTGCAGTTGAAGAAATCAGTATTGAGGAACAACGGTATTTTTCTGGAATGCAGGACCGAAGAAGCTTAGATTCAACAGTTACTGAATTGGGTTCTCAAAAATTGCATGGCTGTTGTTCTCACGTAGCAAAGGAAATGTTATCTGTCAGAAAGCAACTTTTAGATATTGAAAATAAGCAATCCAATTTACTGGATTCATTAAAGGTAATTAAATTAACATTTCTTTTGTGTTAGGCTGGATCAGCCAATGCATATCATGGCAACCAACCTTTGTGTGTCATGCCATGTTGTGGAAGGCACATCACATGCTGTTGTGGTATAATGTGAAGTAAGCCAAGAACTAAACTTCCTAGAAACCGTCCTATCAAAATACACTATAAAAGTAAAGAGGAAGTTTCAGTATATGCATTATGCTTGTATCTGATTAAGTTTCTTACTTTCTTTATATGATGTATAACATTTTTAGTTGGTGCCTTATTAAAAAAAATTTATGTTCAGTTGATGGTAGAAATGGTAAGGGAGGTCTGCATAAATCTATTTTGAAGGTATGACATTTTCTATAAATTTTGGAGCAATAAATATGGCCTATATGGTTATTGTGGCTAATATATCTTTTCACTTGAGCTAAATTATGACTAAGATTGTGGATTTATCGTGTACAGCTTACATAATATATGGAACAAAACGTTTATTGAAGAATGGTTTGAATAAAGTAAAACTGAACTAATAATCTTTTTAACTTCACTTTAAAGTTTATAAACAAGGAATTGATAGCACATAAAATAGCTGCGGTCTGAGAAGGTTAAGCATTGCCTTCTTGGTCATCCCAGTGGTCAGAACTTCGTTTGATTTCTCTCTTATTAAACAGATAGAGGTGTTGAGTTTCATCACCACAATGTGATCTCCTTTACCATTGATTCACCAGATGCTTTTAGGACAAAGAATTCATCATCCTGAAAAGTACTTTTTTGTGTTCCTGTAAATTTGAGGCAACAAAGAAGTGATTTCAGTTTAGTCCTCTGTTATCTTTCCTTGACCCATTATAGCTATGCAAAGAGAAGTCTTGAACCCAAAGTTGATATCAGATAATAGAAAGGGTTCATTTCATCACCTGGATGACACTGTTCAACTTTTCCTGTTTTCTTTCTTTCGGTTTCCTCTGATATTCAGTTCTGTGAATTTAGACCTGCCATATTCTTCTGAGTTAGCGCTTGAAATACTTGCTAATTATTTGACCACCCCTGTTGTAACTAATACTCTCAGGAGTTCACATCCAACATTGTGGATAACCTATCAATGATACAAATAAAGGTGTCCGGTCTTGAAGGCATGGTTGATAGAATGGCCAAGGAACTTTCTCATGGAGGGAAATTTCCTGATCCAGCAACAACAAAATTTATGAAAAGAAGTCCTGCTGTTGCTTCCCCAAGACTCTCCACATACACCCCAAGGCCATCTGTTGATATACCTCATAGGAAGTCTCCATTACTGCCCCCCAAAGATGTGGAGGTTCGGGGGGATAGGACACTCGTGAAGAGCAGATCAAGCAGTTTTAGAAATCAAAATCTAGACATGTGGAATGATCCTGCTGCAAAACAAGGTGGATATCCTGTTGGAAAGGGCATTCACCAAAATAGTGGACAAGGAACACATGGAGGACAGTTGAGGAGAAATAAAGATGTCTTTGGCAGAATTTCTGCAACTAATGACAAACAAAATCACTTAGATGCCAAGAATAACCTCTGGGGAGTAGTTAAAGGACATCTGTTGGGTGGGGATGTAGACTCTGCTTATGTGGAAGCCCTTTATTCTGGTGATGAACTTGTTTTGTTTGAACTTATTGATACAACAGGGCCGGTTCTGGAGAATTTATCCCAAAAGACTGCAAGTGATCTTTTGGCCACTTTGGCGTCATACTTCTTCGAACAAACATATGTGAATAGCATAATTCCCTGGCTGCAACAGGCAAGTGCATCTTGTGGTTATCGAAATCTTTAAACTAACTATATGCCTTTTTTGTACTTTTCTTGAAAATATACATGCACAAAGTATGTTTGATTAGGAAAAAAGTTCAAGTGCCTAGCACTAAAGGTAGATAAGTAGGGGTTTGAATGCTTTATCAAATTATTGTGCCTTTTTCTACTTTAGTAAATCCATTGGTTATGTTTTCTGCCAAATATGTGATAGCTTCCTCGTGTTTTATTCCATAGGTTTCTGCTTATCTTAGTTTACTATCTTTCACGACTTAGATGGCATGTCCACTGCCTATTTTTGTTCTTTTTTTGTTGTAAATAACGGTGGTATCCTGGCCAACTTGTGCACACCTAGATTTTTACACCGGATTCTCGCTGCCTCCCACCATCACAATTACCAGACAACTTTGTCCACCAAGACGCAGATGAGAAGAAATCACCTCGTATTTTTTCTCTTACTGCTATTTGAATCCTGATATCCAAGATTTGCGCCCACTTCATTGAACACTAGGCCAAACCCTTGGGTGCCATAGCCACTGTCTTTTTGTTTCTTCTACTTGCAACAGTTCTGAATGTGCCATATGGTTAAACCTGTTATGTTAGTTTGATCACTTTATACATAATGATGTATCTGGATCATGAATAAATCATTTTTGAAAAATTTGTGGACTTAAGCCTCATGGTATATACTTTTTCTGAAACTTAGGTGGTGGAATTGAGTTCTGTCCATGGACCAGATTATATTGTCCTCCCTACAAATGCAAAGCGGGAATTTCTTTCTTCCTTTCAGGAAGCGATAAAGGGTCGATATACCCCGGCAGAGAGAAAATCTTTGATGCAGTTGGCAATGACCTTAAACCAGATTTGGGGTAAGAAAAGTCTTTTCTTATTAAAATTTGTCTCCAGTCAGAAGCTCACATTATTGAATGATCAATTATTTTTATCTGCTGCAACTCTTGTTGAACATGGGCAGGATAGAAAGATATAAGGTCGCCAATTGGTACGAAGAACCTAACAGAACTTTTCTAAATGTGGGTTAAAAATCCACTCTTGTTGGTTGGGGTTGAGAATTGGGGGGCCACGCCCTATCCTGTCGGCCTAAGCTCTCTATGAAGTGGCTTTATATATATATATATATATATATATGTGTGAATTTTGTTGATCAGAAAGCTCCTTTATTTTTATAGATCCTTTCGTGAATAGTGAACATGCATTATCTACCATGCAATGCATGTTGAAAAAGTAGAATTTGAGAGTTGGTAACAGAGCCTGCGATTTTTAGGATAGGAACAAGTTGTCATGTGGAGAAGGAAGTTCAAATTGATGAGAAGTTTCACTTTTCTGATTTTTGTTTCTCAGAAAAGAGGTTTGTAAAATACAATGCAGCAAGTATTTTCGTGATGGTGCCCCTGTTTGGAACTCCTAGAGAGAGTTTTGCGAGTTTTCTAGAGAACGGAAGGAGAACATGATTATACCCTTGTTTGGGTCCAACATACGACTCTAATACTAACAAAGTGATACCATTGGAAAAATTGAAAAGCTTGTTTTATTCTCTACTTGAATTAGTTTGTTAACAATTGTAAAGTTGACCTGAGAAAGAACCCTCATTGCTTCTACTTTTCTTCTTTCATAGAGGTGCCTTCACTCTTAATATCATTTGTTTCTTATTGCAGGAAAAAATGCGCCATAGCATGCCAAAGAGTTGTTGGTATTGGGAACTAAGCTTTTATACAGAAGTGGAGGAGAATGGATTTGAGGGGAAATGAATCTTGATGTTTAGAAAGAGCTACTCGAATCAGTGATATTTTTACCTGAATATGCAAAATGGGAAGTACTAGTTTCTAGTATCAAGACAATTTCAACTTTCTCGAATCAGTGATTTGTTTTTGTTCATTTTTTCAGTTTCCTTGAAAATGTAGTTTAAGCATTGACATGTCAAGACATATCAGCCATCGATGTCAATCATTCATTTAGGTAACGGTGTACAGTTGAAATTAAATAGTAATTCATGTCTTTACTTTTCCAATCTCATTTTAGCAGCATTTATAAGAAAACTGTCTTCTAGTTTAGTGAAATGAACCAAGAGACAGGAAGAGGCTTATTGCAAGACTGGAACAAGTCAACCTGGTACATTGAGGACCCACCCGAGCTTCTTCTAACGAAAAATTGCGTCAAAACCAAATATTGAATTAAACCGACTTGATAAACTAATTTATTCTTTGGTTTGATTTACTGTTAAATTTTGGAAACCGACAATGTTCGATTTGATTCGATATTCACTTTTAGAAACTGTAATATATAAGTTCTGATGCATATATTTTTTGGAAAAGGGTTAAAATATCCTTAAAGTATGTGAAATTTATCTTATTAGTCCTCGTTAATAATATGGTTCAATTATGTCCTTATCGTTACTTTATTGTGCCAAAATATCCTTATTTAACACAGACATAACCAAGGTCATATATGGATCTCATAAGCACATTATGAGCCATTTATAAGCCATTTTGAACATTAACATGCCATTTTATACAATTTAATTAGAAATTTTAGGTAAAGATGCAACAATCATAATATCATGAAACAAGAAATTTATCATATTATTTCAAATCACAAAATATCATAAGATTCCATCTAATCACAAATGTAGTTATAAAGCATCAAAACAACATAATTAAACATGCTTCAAACTAGAAATTGTCTTTATATTTTGTCAAATCGCCTAATGCCATTAAATTCCATCAATTCTGCATATATTTTTTTTCTTTTCAATCAAGGATAATTACACAATGAAAGAATTTATCTTGAAAATTCTTAATAATCTTTTTGTTAGTTGAGAAGAATGTCATTTAAATTTAAGTTCTCACGCTTTAATCTTGTTTTTCGGACAAAGTAGGGACAATCATAGCATTGCTTAGTCACCCGTCCTTCTGTTAGTCTACCAATTTTGCCAGCAATGCTATTGTTATCACTATTTTGTCTGAAAAACAAGATTAACACGTGAAAATTTAAATTTAAAAGACATTTTCTCCAACTAACAGAAAGATTATTAAAAATTAGTAAGACATTCTTTCGGTATGTAATCATCCTTAATTGAAAAGAAAAAAATTAAATGTTCGGGATTGATAAAATCTAATAATAGATGATTTGACAAAAATAAAGACAATTTTCAATTTGAAACATGCTTAATTATGTTATTTTGATGCTATGTAATTACATTTCTGATTAGATGGAATCTTATGACATTGGGTGATTTGATAGAATGTAAAGATATTTTTTGGTTTGAAGTAATATAGTAAATAAATTTCTTGTTTTATGACATTATAATTGTTGTATCTTTACATATAACGTCTAATTTAAATTGTACAAATTGACATGAATTGTTAAGTTGCTTAAAAATGACACAAAATGTATCTACGTAATGCCTTAAATTGATAAGAAAATTCACTACAATTTAATCAAGTTGTTTCAGAAATATAATTTCGCAAGTTTTTGCATGATTACAATTGGAAATTAAATTGAACCAAATAAAGAGCATTTTTCGCCCAATAAAAAAACTGTAGGGACATAACTAGGCCAAATTATTAATAGAGGGAAATGTGATGAAACTCACATACTTTAGGGACATTTTAACCTTTTTTTACAATATTTTTCTTATTTTAACACTTCTAACTATAGGCAAAAGATCTGGCATTAAACTATTTGTACTTGTACTTGTCAAATAAAACCAACCACTTTACAGGCAGGAAGTCATGATAACTCAATTGGTTGGTTATCTACACACACTTAGCTGGTTTCTTTGTCGAGACTCCATTCCAGAAAGAAAGAAAGAATTCCAAAAACTTAGGGTGATACCAATAAATTTGGTCTAAATGATGCTCGACACCAGCCCCTCCTTCGGAGAGACCTTATTATTTTCCTAATATTACCAAATGTCTCATTGCTAAGGCAGTTCCTCAATATAACACAACAAAATAGACACGGAACGACACATGATGTCTTCCAAATATTGGTAGTTCCTCCAATGAAGGAATGCTAAGAGAAAAAGATATGTAATGCGGATTAACAAAGATGCATTTGGTACAACATTAGCTTCATCTTAGCTTTTCAACTTCTTGAAGAAACTGATCCCACGTCAAGTACAAGATCAGGAGAAGGATTGTAAAGGTCACACTCCTTTGGTAGCTCGCTCTTGCTTCTTCCATTTGTTTGTTTACTCTTTGGTGCATCAGCTTCCCTTCCACTTTCACATTTGAGCGGGTTTGCTTTAGCTTCATACAATGTGACACTGCCACTTCCAGTCATAAGAATTGCCTCTTCACCTTTATCTTGTGGTTGAAGGGCTTCAAGTATTTCAACAACTTGACTCATCACAGGCCTTCCCTTTGGGTTTTGGCTTAGGCATTGATAGGCTAGATTGGCAACTTTTAAAGCAGTTTTAGAGGAGTATTGACCATCCAGTCTGGGGTCCATTATCCTGAAAAGCTTCTTGCCATGATTCAACAGAGGTCGAGCAAACTCTACAAGGTTATGTTCCCGGCTAGGTTTACTTTTGTCCATTGCTCTCCTTCCAATGAGCATTTCAAGCAAAACAACGCCAAAACCATAAACGTCACTTCGGGCTGTTAAATGTCCTGAATAATGCAATTAAACATCTTAGTGGTGACAGTGATGCCTATTCAAAAGTAAATAACAACAAACAGAATAATCACAAGCCATAAGCAAAAATGTACTCGATTACACAAGGCATAACGCGTAAGGCATATAACATTTTGGTCTTTGGCCGCATAAAGAAGATAGGTTAGATGCTATGATTTATGTTGAAGAATTTCACTACTTGGGTCTTCAAATGCAGTTTCATTGAACAGCTACGGAAGGCAAATGGATTAGATATAGATGCGCTAAAAATGTTTCCAGAGATGGCCATAAACATCAAACCACTCATTTTTAAAGGTTGAAGAGAAATTGGGCATAAAATGGGTCAAACCATTGTTCTTTGCTATGCTTAGAAGGTACTTTACGACTGAACCAAATAACCAGCCGCATAAAACAAACAGCTATCTCATAAGCTTTTATTCTGTGCTTGCCTGATTTGACCAACAAGAAACCACAAGACTTACCAGTCATGACATACTCTGGAGCAGCATAGCCATAAGTGCCCATTACCCGAGTTGATACATGTGTTTGATCTCCCATGGGCCCATCTTTTGCAAGTCCAAAGTCAGAAAGCTTTGCATTAAATTCCTGCATCAAAATTTAAACAAAGGCAAAGATGGCATAGAACTTATAATTTCATCCATATTTCTTCTCAGCAAGTAGTAATACCAGTTTTCTAGGTCTCTATTAACAAATGAAACTGAAGAAGACCATAAACACAAAGCCAACCAGAAGGGGTCTTGAAATAAGAAGTACATCATGAAAAAGACAACTCACCGCATCCAACAAAATGTTTGATGTCTTGAAATCCCTGTATATTATAGGTCTTTCAGCTCCATGAAGAAAAGCAAGCCCTTTAGCAGCATCCAAAGCAATTCTCATTCTTCTTGACCAAGATAAAGTAGCACATACTCCTGCAGCACAAGCCATAGTTGATCAGAGGATGAGAAAAATTCCATAGAGAACAAACAATTGAAAATACTGATCAGTTAAATAAGGATTTGGGAAACAAAGAACATTATTCACGTAATTTCTGTTGACTTTCTATAGTTTCAGTGACATTGCACAGATGGGTGCATCTTCTTCATCATGATTATATAGAACATATGTTCAGCTTTACATCCACAGAACAGTTGTTCTTTGTACCTAATGCAACATTGATGTCGATATCAACTTAAGTAATCAACGGAAAACAAATTTAAAATTACAAGTCCCTCTGAAAATGTAGGAACTAAATCCAAAATTCATGAGTACTTGTTGCTTCTTTGTGTGCTAGAGTGGATATTAGTCGTATTACCCTTTATCAACATGGACTGACATGGATACTGAGTACTCACTTGGAAAAAGGTGCTTTTCCAGGCTGCCAGATGCCATGTATTCATAAACCAACAGTCTATGGTAATCCTCACAGCAATATCCAATCAGCTTCACCAGATTTGGATGTCGAAGTTGCCCCAAGTAATTCACCTCTGCCTGCATGTAAATGAGTTAGATAAGCGACTGATATGCCATTGAACAACAGAGTCGTCGAACTTGCTGCACATTCATGAAAATTATTGTAGCTACTTAGAACTTGCACCTGAGTGCATCGTGGCAAGTCGGGTTCATCAGACAAATTTCTTATCAAACAGCAGACTAAAATGTACACTTAGCAAAGACCTTTACATGTCTTGCACAATCCCAAATGCAAATAAGTATTATGGTGTTTAATAGTCAATAAGCTGAAATCCTACCAGCCACTCTCTATCTCCCTGAAGACCTTCTGGATCAAGCTCCTTAATGGCAACATACGTGGTCTTGTATCCTGGCCTGACATGTTCATCAATAACTCCTTTGTAGACAATGCCAAATCCACCCTCTCCAAGTACCTTATCTGGTCGAAAGTGCTTGGTAGACAACTTCATCTCCTCATATGTGAAGATATCAAGGTCGCTACTCCCAGGATTCTGCCGCAGGTCCTTGACATTTTTGGGTATCACCACGATGCTGTTTGCCTTTTCAGTGTCATGAGCATTAAGATTTGTGTTCTGGGGAATTACAGGATTTGACCTGGTAGGATATGCACCAACTCCATGGCTAACTGGAAGTAAAAGGAAAAACAGAATCCTCAACTATCATTTGAATCTCTTTAAGATAAGATATAACTTTTACACGTATACTTTGCAGTTAGGAGATCCCATGTTCAAAAAGCTGTAAAAGCCCTTTTTTTACATCAAATAGTAGCATATGCATGACATTTTTGCAGTTATCTTGAAGAGACTCTCATTTAGCCAACAGCTATTATTATCTAAGATGGAATCTCAGCTTGGTAAATTATCAGTTTTACGCTTTAAATCAGCACGAAGTTTAATATCTCAAGGTCTTCGGGTAAAGTAAAAGGTCAAAGCAATTGCTCTAATCAAATGAACTAGGTCATTTGTGATTCAAGTACAGTGGCAATGACAAGTCCAAGCGGCTCTACCTAATGGATAATTCTCAAATGGTTACTGACATCCAAATTCCAATCAGACTGGCAACTTCCATATTTGGCAATCACAAGCCTTAACCATTTCGAGATTAGCAGCATTGGTAATACCAATAGAGTTGATTTCTCAGATGGTCACTCAACTAATAGTTATTATCTCAGAAAGTCACCTTGCTTCTTGATTCCAATTCTCTTTAACAAAGAAAGTTACAGATAATAACTATCACACAACAAAAACAGATCAATGCACAATTTTCCATTTACACAAGAATTGATGTTAATCAATGGATCCATCAGAACAATTTAAACTTGCATTCTGTTACAGAGTGTCAGGGCAAATAACAAAACTATCAAAAAAAAAAAAAAACCTGGCTTGTTATATGGTCGGGGTTCTGATTCGTCTTCTTCAATACTGAAACAAGAACCCATGAAATTTGTCCTTAACAACAGATTAGCATTTCATTTTACCCAAAATCACATAAAGATAAGATCTTTATGCAGTAACAATCTTTTCTTTTTTTCCCTCAACACTCTACTGAAAATGGCAAGAAGGGAACTTGATTAAGTTTGCAAGAATCCGATCTGGGTCGGTGGGATATTCCAACAAGTCTCGAGGGAATAGGGCAAAATCTTGTAGAAAATGGAGTAGTGTGAGGATGTGTAAGAAAGTAACGCTGGAAAAAATGTAGAGAAGAAGGAAGGGGTGTTGTTCTTTTTCTAAACCAGTGCAACCACTAAATTCATTTTATATTTTTCGGTTTTGAGAGTGTATTTAGGAGGCGGAGGGGTGTTTGATGAATAATGATTATTCAGTCAAGCGCTGGTAGGAAGATAATTCCAAAGCAAACAGCTGGACTCCCAACTTTACTTTGATTGGACTTTGAATCCCTGGGGTCCTACCTTCCTACTATTGTTTTCCCAATTTGCCCTTTTCATTTTTTCACATGACTTATTCTATTTGTCTCATTTTATGTCCGGATTTTTACGAGAGAAATAACTTTTGTTTTGGCTATGGATTTTGAAGTTCAAACTTGAAAATTTGAATTTTTAAAGTTGTGTTTAACATGCATTTTACTTGAAAATTTTTTAAACTTTTGTGAATTAAAATGAAATTTCTCCTAAAATACTTATCTGAACCAGTTTTTGAAAGTTGAAAAAAAAATCAAAAATAAATTTTTAAAATTTGATCCAAAATCTATGATCACAAAGATATTTAAAAATAAATTTATGGCCAAACATAAAGTCAAGGCCCAAATTATCTACTTTAATAAAAAAATTAATTTTTTTGAAATAAGTACTATTTTTAAAAATAAAATATATACAAATATTGTAATAATATATAACCGACATATAGAAAATATATAATTATATTATTGTATAGCGTCTAAGAGTGTGGCCTAGTGGTGCATGCAAGTTTTTTGTCTTTCATTTTCCTTCCTAGACAACAAATTGAAATTGATCAGCCCAAGACTAAGGCTGAACAACTAGCTATTGCAGAATCAATAAAGTAGATCGAGAATTATGAGGTGTCAGGTTTATGTGTCAACAGAGACAAATATACTAGGTATTTCTTTCATCTTTTACTTTTTTTTTCTAGTTTTGCAACTTATACAGATTGTAGTTGGAGTATCATCCTTTATATACCCTGTCATGTATAATTCAATTAATTATTTTCTTTTATGGTATCAGAGCAACTGTGCACACGAGATTGATCCTTATTTTTTTTTCTCACAATACCTAATTAGTTGTCTCAATGGCTCCTCCTATCAATGTTATTAATACGGATAACACAATCGCAAACAACTCCATCATTCAATTCAATTCAATTCTGCCACTCAATTACCAATCAATCTTTTGCAACCTGAAAGGCTCAAATTTTAATGCTCATGATTGACTATAATTTGTTTGGCCATCTTGATGGCACCTCTGCTATATTATCTAAAACGATAACTCAAGAAAATTAAAGCGCACAAATCCCGCCTAATAGACCTAATTCTGCCATGATTAACTTATACAAAAAAAATTCAAGGATCAGTTGATTCAACACTTGTCACTGTTGCAACAATACCTTCACCTTATAAAGCATGGACTCATTTTCATATAATTTTTTCTAAGAAATCTCATATTAAATTTTTTTAATCTTCGAGATCAGCTAGCTCAGCTCCAAAAGAGATCTTGACCTATTGCATATTTTTTACGCCGGTTCGCTCACTCTCTTACAAATTCGCAACTATCCAAGCATCAGTTAAGAATGAAGAACTCATTGTCAAGATTCTAAGTGGTTTTATCCTCGAGTTTTGAGAAATTTTGTTGCTTTCAGATCATGCGATATTTCTGTCACTTATGAAAAATTATATGACAAGCTGATTGATCATGAACTTTTTCTCGAGTATGAAGAAATTAACTAAGAAAGCACTTCTTATAATTGCAATAATTGTTCAAAGGACCAGCATAACTTCTCCTCACAACAACAACAACTATAGAAAATAAAATAATATCTCACCCAACAATCAACAATGGTGGCCTCAATAAAACAGGGAACAACAGCCCCTAAGGAGAAATCAACAATGTTAATAACAATCTTCAAGCAATGAACTACAATATAAACTCTGTGATTGTTCTGATAACTCCGCAAGAGCTTGTCACTCACAGTCTCATAATCATCTCAAAAAATGTGCCAACTAAGTTGGACGTCTACTCTAACAAACAGAAACTTTGAATTGTCAACTCCAAAGTTACACATCATATTACATATGATATTTATAACCTAATTATTACACAGGATTATCGCAGTCATGAACGATCTCAATAGGTGATGATAGTATCATATCAATTTTACTGATAATACTAATTTATGTGCATTGAATTATCATTTTACCTTACTTAATGCTTTATGTATGCCTTCCATATTTTTTTTATCAAGTCTCACAATTTTGTTTTGATAATCAAACATCGATTGACTTTTTTTCTTTCTATCATATTGTGAAGGATGTGAATATGGGATATTTTAATACACGGACAAAGTAAAAGCAAAATTTATGAGTGATCATCAGGCAATATAAGCACACATCCTCAATGCAATAAGGACAGTCGTCTACACCTATGACATCGGCGCGCTTGAGACATCCCAATAATCGCGTTCTAAATAAGCTTTTGCAGAAATTTTCTCTTTTATTTTCATATTAAAACTATCTCAATCTATTATTTTTGTTGCTCATGTAAGATGCACATGTTTGTTTTATTATAAAATTTCGTGTAAAGTAAATGACCTTTAAAAATAATTTATAGTGATTTATGGGGGACTTCTTTTATATTATGTGTTGATTAAAAATGTTATTATATTTTATTTATGGATCATCTTTTAAAATATATGTGATTGTACATATTAAAATTTAAGTACGAAGTTGTTGAGATTTTCAAGAGCTTACATTCCTTACTTGAGTGACAATTAAAGTGATTGAAGTCACTACAAAGAGGATATGATTTGTGTGCAAAGTTTATTTTGAGAATTGATTTGGTTTGACCGATTGCAAAGAATATAAATAGAAAAATATATTTTATTTGACAATTAAAGAGGAAAGGATCAACACAATGAG
This sequence comes from Jaltomata sinuosa, assembly GCA_003996215.1. Classification (NCBI taxonomy): domain Eukaryota; kingdom Viridiplantae; phylum Streptophyta; class Magnoliopsida; order Solanales; family Solanaceae; genus Jaltomata; species Jaltomata sinuosa. The sequence goes on along the minus strand of QJPP01000347.1, from coordinate 40,378 downwards.
TGAATACATGAGTAATATTAAAAAATAGTGCAATTGCTTATCATTATGGACAAATCACTTCATTATGGAAAAGTAAAAATCGAGCTTTATTTTTATGTTGTTCGTTTGTTTAATTTTTTATCTTTTATAATTTATGAGATTTAATTCATAAATATTAGGATAGATATTTATTATGTGACGATCTCAAAATACCTTTTATTTGCATACGATGAAATTAATTAGTTTGTATATAATATGGTAGCATGCATACAATTTTGACGAAGAATTATTTCAAGGTTGCAAGTATGAACTTGACTTACCGTGATACTTAAAAATATTTATGAGATTATGAAAATAATATTTAAAATATGAGAAGGTCTTGACTTACAATAAAGTTAATATTAAACTTTATGTCTAATTTAATTTGAAAGAACAAGATATGAAATCTAATGATATTCTTGTATTTAACTTTATGTCAAACCCGCAAAATTCTAATTTAACTTTATTTCAAACCCGCAAAATTCTTGGAGGATTGTAACAACCCTCATATTAATATTTAGATTTTCATGTGTTTTAACTGTTTTGTCCCTTTCCGCTATTATATTATGCTATTTTTGATCTGCGGAAGTAGATGACACGATTCTCGAGGTGTTCGGTTAAATTCTGCGAATTTTTTTATTTTATTTTGGAAGGCTTTGAAGTTGATATGATTGACTTGGTCATATTTGAAGTTTGAAGCATTGTATGAGAATTCCATAAGTTTCATTATCTTCGAAATACCATTTTTAGGCTTGTAACACTGTTGATTTGGGGCCTCATACATGCGAGTGCATTTTAGGTAGTTGATTGGTAAATTAGAAGTTTTGGCCTAGAGTTGACCTCGGTCAATATTCATCGATAATAATCTCCTTTGGTAAATCCGACAATTTCATTGACTTCAGAATATCAATTTTGGTCTAGTAACATAGTTAATTTATATTCATGGGGTTCTGAATGAATCTCGAGGGTCCATTCCAGTAGATTTTTATCCTTTCTTGTTGCTGAGTTGCTGGTGCTGGTGCAAGTGTTTTTCTTTATCGCGATTGCGTGGCGACTGTCGCAATCGCGATGGACAAGTGCATCGTGTATCACAGCCACTATGGTCGGAGTTGTGATCGCGTAGCTCTGGTTCAGGATTGCATGGTTGTTTGCGATCACGAAGGGTAAGCTGAGTGAGTTCGGGTCCTAGTCAATGTGTTCATCGCGATCGGGATGGTGGGTCACACGATCGTGATGAGTAAAATTCCTAGCAGACTTAAATATTTCCTTTTCGAATACAAAACCCCATAACTTTTGGAGCTCTAGAACTCAATTTTTGGTGATTTCAAAGTGGAATTTCAAGATTGCTTTGATTAAGTAAGTTCTTATACTACTTTTATGCATTTTTTGATGATTAGTTCATAAATTCACCTTCTAATCTTTATTTTTCAACTTAGAATTTAGGGATTTTCCCGATTAAGTTAAATAATGATAATTCGATAATTTCAAGATCGATTTTAATTCTGTTTTCGATGAAATTTCATATTTAAACTTCTTAGGTTGTGAGTAAATTATTTTTCACGTAAATTTCTAGTTTTGCCTTTTGGGATCGAGGCTAAATTTTTGGATTGACTTTTTAGATCCGATTTAGAACCTTAGCAATACGAGTACCGTTGGATTTGTGTTTACGCGTAGTATTTGTTTTTGATAGAGTGATTGTATTCGAAGGCTCTTCGTAAAGAAAAGGCTCAGGTGGACCTTGTAGAATTTACAGTTTGTCTTCGAGGTAGGTTATGGCTTAACTTTCTTCAGACTTTGCTTGAATGAAAACTTATTATGTAAAGCATGATATGGGTTGGGTGACTGGTAATTAGCATAGTTTTGAGTTGAATTGTGTTATTGCGATACCCGTGTGGGGGCCCATGTTAATCATAATGTTTGAGACTCAGATGTGATGGTTACACCTATTTTCTACTCATTTTTGTGTTCATGCATATTCATATATCTCATGGTTCATAAAAATAGAAAATGATTTGATTTTTGAAAGAAATATTTTGAAAGATTTAATCAAAGAAAATAAATAATTTTAGTCTCGATTAGAGTCTGAGTCACTAATATATTGATGAGATTGGTTGGTATATAGACCTCACGAGTCCCCATTAGTCCCGTCCTGGAAGCTATATATGCTCGAAGGGTGTATACGGTAGGTATTGTTCATTGTATTTTATTTTACATCATTACATTGCATCATCATTTGGATTGTTATCTTGATTGGGATATTCTGTATTACTATTGATATTGAACCGCTGTAATTCTTCTGCGTGCCGGGTTATTATAGTATGTTTTATTCGTTATAGTAATTGCTTGAGCTTAGTCAACTTATGATGCCTACTTAGTACAAGTGGACCGTACTCACTCCTACTTTTCTGCATCTTTCTGATGCAGATCCTAGTATGAGTGAACCCAGTGGCTAGAGATTGTGCAGAATTGCTATTTTTTAAAGTTGTGGTGAGCTCCTGAGTTTGGAGTCTGTCTTAGATTTATCTATCTTTATTTTTATTTCTTTTACTTTTGGACAGTGTATTACAATTTTGACTTTTGGATTAGAGGTTGCTCTTGTATTTGTGACAACTAAGTTTTGGAATGTTTTAGAGTTTACTGTTCGGATTTCCTTCATTTATTACTGATGAGTTTTTGTTGGATATTCATTGTGTTATTCCATTTTTCACTTTTATTATATGTTGCTTACGTTTGTTGAGTTAGACTTACTTATCACTGTTAGATTGGGATAGGTGCCATCACAACCTTTAGATTTTAGATCGTAATAAGTTGGTGTTAGAATGCTAGGTTCACCAATCTCATGAATATAAGATTAAGTATCTGGTAGAGTCACGCGAATTGGTATATTGATGTCCTTATTTATCTTCGGGAGGCTATGAGATATTTTTATGAAATTCTAATCTTTGACTCTTTATCGTGCGATTTGTTCACTCTTTGATTTCTAAACTTGTGTTTCACTCTCTTCAGCTATAGTGAGGATGTAATCTGGTACTACCGAGGGTGATGAACTGGCACCCGCTGTTGGGGCCCCAGCTAGGGGTTGAGGCAGGGGTCGCGACCGTGGCAGGGGCAGAGGTAGAGCTCGTGGGGTAGCTCTAGATAGAGGACGTGCCAGGGTGTCATCCCATGAGCCGGAGGTTAAGTTTGAGGATGCAACTTATTAGCCAGATAGTGTGGGGCCAGCCCAGGTTCCTCAGGATTTTATTGCTACTCCCATGCTACAGGATACCATAATTTGACTCTTGAGTTATTTGGAGGGTATGTCTTAGACGGGATCTCTACCTGTCACTCCTGATGGATCTCATACTATAGACGGGGTTCAGCTTCCATAGGGAGTACCGGTTTAGGGTTTTCAAACTCTTGAAGCATAGTCTGATGCTGCTATGGCTCCTCGTATTGATGCTTTGCCGATCAGACTTGTTACTCCCCTGGTTGTGCCTAGAATAGTTATGACAGTGGATAAGCAGAAGATGTTTGATAGGTTAATGAGATTGGGTCCTCCCAGGTTCAACAGTGCACCAGAGGAGGATGCTTATGAGTTTTTGGTTAGCGCTCAGGAGAGGTTGCATAACCTCAGTTTGATTGAGTCTCGTGGCATAGATTACACTATTTTTCAGTTGGTTGAGGCGGCGAAGCAATGTTGGAGGTATTATCTTTGTTGTAGACCAGCGGGATCACCTCCCTTGACCTGGATGAAGTTTTCTAAAACTTTTCTTGAGAAGTATATGCCTCGCAGTTTGAAAAAGAGGTTGAAAGATGAGTTTGATGCATTAGAGCAGGGTTCTATGTCCGTCATCGATTGTGAGACTTGCTTTCATGCCCTATCTAGGCATGCCTTGATGAGTATTTTGACAGAGGAAGATAGGGTGAGGAAGTTTGTAAAGGGGTTGACTACCTCTCTTCAGCTAGCTACAACACAGTTGGTGAACTACTGGGGGATATTTTATGCAGATAATTAATCACGCCAATAGGATCGAGGGTATTCATTGCAAAGCCCAAAAAGGTAACAACAAGAGGTTTCACAGACATGGTAATTTTGGTGGATCTTCATCCCGAGGCAGGGACTTCTTAGGTAGAGGTTCTCACTTTCAGCATTGTAGGCCTATTCAGGAAGCATTACAGGGTTCTTAAAGTGGTTATTTGGGCTATGGTCCGGGTGGTCAGAGTTTGGGCTAGATGTCCAGGGGGTATCACTCAGGATCGTTAAGCCACGACCGTCATTCTAGTTCATCTGAATTATTCCAAGAGGTTGTCACAGCTCGTGGGTGTTTTACATATGGAGAGTTTGGTCACTATGGCCAAAATTTCCCCAAGTATGAAAAAGGTCATCCATAGAAGGGTACTTAGATGCAGACTTATCAGACACCAACACCACAGGCTAGAAGAGGTATGCAGAATGGTAGGGGTGTATCTTGGGCTGCCAGTGGTAGGACCTCGATGGCTCGTGGGGGTGGTCATGGAGTTTCTCAGTCTAGGGGTGGACATGGACAATGGTATGCATTCTCGAGTAGACCTGAAGTGGAGGCCTCTGATGCAGTTATTACAGGTATCGTCCAATTTGCCATTGGCCTGCATCAGTATTATTTAAACCTGATTCTACTTATTCATATATGTCTGCATATTTTGCTTCGGGTTTTGACATGATGTGTGAGTTCCTTGATTTGCCTATTCACATCTCTACTCCCATAGGTGATTCTTTAATGGTATATCGGGTGTACTGATCCTGTGTTGTAACTTTTTTGGGGTATGGTACCTAGGTAGACTTGATTATTCTTGATATAGTGGATTTTGACATTATTTTGGATATGAATTGGCTTTCCCCTCATCATGCTATTATGGACTATCGAGCCAATACTATTACTTTGGTAATGCTAGGCGTGCTAGTTAGAATGGAGTGGTACTCAGGGTTTGTACCCTAAAAGTGTTTTTTTTTTCTTCAAGCTCAACAAATAGTTGAGAAGGAGTGCCTTTTTTATTTGGCATATGTGCGTGATGCTAGTGCTGACACACCTTCTTTGGAGTTGATGAGGGTGGTGAGAGAGTTTTAAGAGGTGTTCCCTATGGATCTTCCAAGTGTTCCTTCGGATAGGGACATTAATTTTGCTATTGATTTAGAGCCGGACACTAAGCCCATTTCCATTCCTCCATATAAGATGGCTCTAGTTGAGTTAAAAGAGCTGAATGATTAGCTTAAGAATTTATTGAGTAAGGGTTTCATTAGATCGAGTATTTCTCCTTGAGGTACCTCGATGTTGTTTTTGAAGAAAAAGAACGGGTCTATGCGTATGTGTATTGATTATCGACAGTTGAACAAGGTGACTATCAAGAATAAGTACCCTCTTTCATGCATTGATGATTTGTTTGATCAGTTTCAAGTTTTTTTTGGTGTTTTTAAAGATTGACTTAAGATCGTGGTATCGTCAGTTGAGGATTAAGGCTTCAGATATCCCTAAGACAACTTTTAGGACTCAGTATGGTCATTATGAGTTTTTGGTGATGTCCTTTGGATTGACTAATACCCCGATGACTTTTATGGAGTTAATGAATGGGGTGTTTTGACCGTATCTTGATTCCTTTATGATTGTGTTCATTGATGAAATCTTTATGTATTATAAAAACAAAGCGGATCATGTGAAGCATTTGAGGATTGTACTCCAGAGATTGAGGGATGAGAAGTTATATGCTAAGTTCTCAAAGTGTGAGTTTTGGCTAAGTTCTGTAGCATTTTTGGGACATGTTGTGTCCAAGGATGATATTATGATTGACTCGGCCAAGATTGAGGTGGTTCGAGATTGGACTAGGCCTACTTCACCTATTAAAATTTGGAGTTTTATTGGGTTGGCTGGTTATTATAGATGGTTTATGCAGGGCTTCTCTTCTATTGCAGCTCTTTTGATCAAGTTGACTCAGAAGAATGTGGCTTTTCATTGGTTCGATGAGTATGAGGAGAGCCTTCAAAAACTCAAGGCCTTGTTGACTTCAACACCTATTTTGACCTTACCTATGAACGGTAAAGGTTTTCCTGTGTATTGTGATGCATCGGGAGTTGGACTTGGTGGCGTTTTAATACAGAACAAAAATGTGATAGCTTATGCTTCAAGGCAGTTGAATACACATGAGAAAAACTATCTCACTCATGACTTGGAGTTGGCGGCAATATTGTTTGTTTTGAATTTGTGGTGACATTACTTGCATGGAGTTTATTGCAAGGTGTACACCGATCATTGTAGCCTTCAGTATATCTTCAACTAGAGGGATTTGAATTTGAGACAGCGCAGGTGGTTGGAGTTATTAAAGGACTACGATATGACTATTCTCTATCACCTGGGCAAGGCCAATATAGTGGCGGATGCCTTGAGTAGGAAGGCAGTTAGTATGGGTAGTCTTGCTATGTTAGTGGATGAGGAGCGATCGACCATGGATATTCAGTGTTTGACCAATAACTTTGTGAGACTTGATATTTCTGAGCCTGGTAGGGTGCTTGCTTGTGTTGAGGCACGATCTTTGTTATGGGCAAATTAAGGGCAGACGGTTTGAGGATAGGAAGTTGTGCATGATTGGGGATAAGGTGTTGAGTGGTGAATCTAAGGAAGCGATTCTTGATCTAGAGAGTGTTTTGAAGATCAATGGTCAAATTTATATTTCTAAAGTGAGTGACTTGACTAGATTGATCATGGAGGAGGCTCATAGTTCGAGGTATTCTATTCATCCGGGGGCAACCAAAATGTATCATTACCTGAAGAAGCACTATTAGTGGTGTAGAATGAAATGGGACATTATAGAGTTCGTGGCTAAGTGTTTGAATTATCAGCAAGTGAAATATGAGCATCAGAGATCGGATGGTATGACTCAGAGGATGCCTATACCTGAGTGAAAATGGGAGTGTATCATTATGGACTTCGTGGTTGGGTTGCCTCAGACCTTGGGGAAGATTGACTTTATTTGGGTGATTGTGGATAGATTGACTAAATCAGCCCATTTCGTTCTAGTGAAGGTGACCTACAATGTGGAGAAGTTGGCAAAGATCTATATTCGATAGATAGTTCAGTTGCATGGTGTATCCATTTTCATTATTTCAGATAGGGGTACCCAGTTCACATCTAACTTTTGGATTTCTATGCAGTGAAAGTTGGGTACTCAGTTGGAGATGAACATAACCTTTCACCTATAGACGAATGGTCAGTCGGAGTAGACTATTCAGGTTTTAGAGGATATGCTTCGGGCTTATGTATTGATTTTGGTGGACATTGGGACCAGTTCTTGCCTTTGGTGAAGTTTCCCTACAACAACAACTATCATTCCAACATTCAAATGACACTATTTGAGGATTTGTATGGAAGGAAGTGTAGATCACCAGTGAGTTGGTTTGATTCCTTTGAGGTTAGGCCTTGAGACACGAATTTATTGCGAGATTATATGGATAAGGTGAAGTTAATTTAGGATCGACTCTTGGCAACCCAGAGTAGGCAAAAAAGTTATGTTGATAGGAGAGTTCGTGAACTTAAGTTCATGGTTGATGAACAGGTTTTGTTTAAAGTATCACCCATGAAGGGTGTAATGAGGTTTGGGAAGAAGAAAAAGCTTAGTCCAAGGTTTATTGTCCCTTTTGAGATTCTTTGGCTTATTAGGGAGGTAGCTTACGAGTTGGCTTTGCCTTTGAGTTTTTCTGTTGTACACCCTATTTTTCATGTTTTGATGTTGAAGAAGTACCATTCCGATGGTTCTTATGTAATTAGTTGGGATTCAGTGGATTTGGATCAGAATTTTACTTTTGAGGAAGAGCCTATTGCTATTTTAGATAGGTAGACCAGGAAGTTGAGATCCAAGGAGATAACATCAGTGAAGGTTCAGTGGAAGCATCGTTTGATTGAGGATGCTACTTGAGAGATAGAGTCTGACATGTGGTGTAATGATCGGGTTCGTCGTTATAGGTAGACTTTTCATGCCAAGTTTCAAGTCAAAAAAGTTCTGGATTTGGGAGTTGAAAATTTTGAGCTAGGCTAGTCTCGGCCAATTTTGGAGTGAGGTATGGTCTAGGGAAATCCGGTTAAGGATTGGGTATCATGTCCTATTTTGAGATAGTTTTTCATTTAGCTAAGATATAAAGGAGTCCAGGGGACCTTTCAAAATCGAATTCGGGTAAGTAGAACTCCCGGTATCGAGGTTGACGTGAAGGGGTTATTCTGAAAAGTCAAAAAAATAAGTGTGTTGTAAAATGGACCAATTTGGGAGACTTTATAACTTTTTGTCCCGTGTCAACCGCCGTAGCGGTTGACACAATGCCATAGCAACCTCCGCCGTAGTGGATAAAATACCGTTATAGCAGAAGTCAACGTCGGTCAGCCTCCAACATAGCGATCAATTCCGCTACAGCGGTACCACTACAGCGGAGCGGACCGCTATAGCTGAGTGTGATGGGATTAAATGCAGAAACTTCTCTAAAACAGTCAGTTTTCATCAAAGACATTTTGGGAGAAGGACATGGCAATTTTGGGTGATTTTCATCAGTTTTCCACCAATTTTCATCCTAAAGGTAAGAATTCTTCTTCCCAAACTCCGTACTATCTTTCCTACACTATAGAATTGCTAGGGGTGGACTTGGGGAAAGGTTTGGAATGACCTAGGATGGTAAAATCCGGGGAAATAGGGGGTTCTAAGGTGTACAAGTTCTTGGGTGTTGATGATTTCATTAGATTATGATCATGTGACCTTAATTCTCTAAATGTATCCATAAAAATGGTAGGAATAGGTGAATTAATGGTGGGAAATCCCGGGAAAGGAGTGGAATGATCATGGTTGGCCTAGGGTTTGAGATTTTGCATAATCTGGGTAAATTGTAGGCCATAAAGATTGATTTTGGTTATTGTGTGTTGTTTTAGACCAAGAATCGGTAAGAACTTGGGGAAACGAGAAAGTTCAGTTGAGTAGATCTTGGAATATTCGAGGTAGATTATGGTTGTTGACTTATAATATGCATTATGTGTTCACGTACTATTTCGTAGTAGTGTATGAGTTGTATGTTTAGGGAATGTTTTGTGAATGTCTAGTTTTTCGGTAATCAGTCTTGTGAAATGAACTTCTTTCATTTGCTTGTTGGTTTTACAAGTATGTTTGTTAATTGGTTGTGATTGATTTGGACTTGTTATGACATTCGATTGGCTCTGATACCATGCCTGGTATGAGTATTCTAACGTTTGGCTCGGGTACCACACCTGGTACGGGAATTACATAACGGTTGGCTCGGGTACCACACCTGGTAGGGGAATTTCTAACGGTTGGATCGGGTACCATGCCTGGTATGGGTTGCTTTAATTGCATTACTGTTTTCTTTCGATGATTCCATGAGTGGACCAGATTGTATTCTTAAACTGTGATATTTGCATAAGGTCCGTGAGAGGCCGGATGATTTATTTAAATGTGAGTTTGGTCTTAGAGTAGATTGGAATTGCATGTCTAACACTTAGGTGAGGTTAATAGGATCCTTGGTGCGTCCGTGTTATGTGAAAAAGAGTATATGTTGTTGTTTTTGGGTGTGGTCAATGGTTGTTATTTGCTTCATGTGTTAATAAGCTAAGAGAGAGATTTAATATCTAGATATTTGTTGACTAACTATATGTTTCCTGTACCTTACTATATTATGGTTTACTGTTCATATTATGTTTATTGGAGCTGGCCGATGATCCTACCAGTACATGGTGTTTGTGTTCTGATTCTGCACTTGCTTTCCTTTTTGTGAGTACAGAAAATCTTCCAGCAGCTGACACGCGACCTCACTTGTAGTCCCAGCGCTTTTAGACATCAAGGGTGAGCTGCTTCGATCGAGCTACCTTGGTCTCTTTCATTTCAGTTATATCCCACTTGTCTCGGGCTTAGACTCTTGTTTATTTTGGGGTTACATTCCCGCATTCTAAACTTTTGGTAGTGTTTTGGTACGATGACTTTCAAGTTCTAGGGAGGGATTTCCGCAGGTAATTTATAATAGTATTTAGATTGATTGGATTGCTAGTTTAATTTCTTGCACACTAGTTTTGAGTTATTAGAATGATTAAGTTCGGGGTAGTTGATGGTTCGCTCGTTTGGGGGTTGGGTGAGTGCCACTCACGGTGGTCTGGGTCATGACAAAAAAATGGTATCAGAGCCCTAGTTTCGTTGATCTCGTCATACCAAAACAGGTCTAGTAGAGTCTTGCAAAACGGTACGGAGACGTCTGTACCTTCTTCGAGAGGCTATAGAACTTTAGGAAAACTATCTCTTCTTTCTCCCTTCGTGCTATAACTTGATTCCAATTGGTATCTGGTGATACAAATTTGTATCTGACTTTGTTCACTCTTCTGTCCGCAGATGGTTAACACAAGAATCAACGGAGCAAGAGCATCGGTCCCAGCAGCGGGCCTGGCTGTCATAGGTAGAGGAAGGGGCAGGGGCAGGGGACGAGGTAGAGCAACACCAGCCAGGGGTGGAGCTCAAGCGGCTGCTGGATCATGTGAGGCAGCCCCTCCCCCACTCCAGGATCAGGTTGAAGAGAAAGTCGAGGTTGTTGTTGAGGAGGGTGTAGAGCAAGAAAAGGCAGCATCGGTTGGAGGTGCATGCCTTTCCCCTATCACACCAGAAGCATTTCAGCAAGTATGGTCCTTCCTGAGTGGGCTAGTTAGTGATGGAGCCAACCCTACAGGGACTGCATATCATGTTCCGAGTACTAAGCCAATGGCTACTACAACTCCTAAAATTGATGTGGCATCGGGCGCAGATGACTTTTTCAGACCAATGCTAGGTCTGATAATGATAGGGAATGAGCATGAGATGATGACTAAGTTTCTCAAGCTGAAACCTCCTACGTTTTAGGGTACTAATAGGGAAGATGCTTATGAGTTCATACTGGACTGTTATGAGAGGCTGGACAAGCTGGGTATTGTGCAATAGTATGGGGTTGAGTTTGTCACTTTTCAGTTGCAGGGTGATGCTAAGCAGTGGTGGAGGTCTCATGTAAGGTGTCGGTCATCTGTTTTGCCCCCATTGACTTGGGAGCAGTTTCATGCTCTCTTCTTAGATAAGTATGTGCCTCGCACTTCGAGAGATTGCAAAAAAGATGAGTTCCTGGCTCTAGAACAGGGTAATATGTCGGTCTCTGCTTATAAGGCCAAGTTTCATGCCTTGTCTCATTTTGCTACACAGTTGTTGGGTTCTGAGGAGGAGCGAATTTGGTTATTTGTGAAGGGCTTTAATACGGACTTACAAGTTCTATTTGTGCACATGACTTCAGCAGGGAAGGGCTTCAATGAGGTAACAGATTATGTTAAGAAGTTAGAAGGGGTCAAGCAGGTTGGGCAGGCTAAAGTGTTAGCTAAGAGGCCTTGAAATGATGGAAACTTCAGTGGCTCGCACTCCAGGGGTCACAATCAGCAGGTGTACTCTGCCCGTCCTATTCAGTCAGCTTTGCCAGCTGATCTTAAGTATATTTATATGCCCGTTTATCGTATTTTACCTATGTTTACCTTATGTTTTAAGAGCATTACTTACTATATATTGTGGTTTTTGAGTGCAATTGCTATATGTTTTACTAAGACACATGATTAGGTGTTTGTAGGTGAAATGACGCAGGAAAGTGACCATTGGAAGATGATTCGGATGTAGAAAGCATGGATGCAATGTAGCGGAAGGTTTGGGAGCACGTAAAGAGAGGAAAACAGGCTTGGACCATCAAGGGCAGCCTGGCGCACTGCTGGCGCGCCGCCCCAAGGCCTAAACAACTACAGGGGCAGCCTGGCGCACTGCCCCACAGGCGAAACTGCTGGAGCCCAAGTTGGGAACATCTCGGGTGCGCCACGCCAGCCCTGTCTCGACCAAAATTCCAGCTTTATTCTAGTCCGATTCCAAGAAGGAAAATGGGTTATTTCCCAAACCCTATAAATAGAACCTTATGCATTTTTTGAAGGATTCCGTCATTTTTTTTGGAGAGCAGAAGGCAGAGAATAGATTTCACCATTAGATTTCTTTTCTTCTTCCCTTTTTAGTCATAATCTTAGATAAAAACATTATTATCTTTGTTTTGAGTAGCATGAGTGGCTAAGAACCCTTATTTTGGGGTTACGACTATAAATGCATGAATATTTAGTATGAATTTGGATTGATTATTCGTTTTCCATTATTAGTTGTTCTTATATTTCTGTGTTTAGTATTTTGATGCTTGGCCGCCATTAAGATAAATATATAACATTGTTGTAAACTTGGGAGAAGGATCAACAAGGTAGATCGAGGAATATAAGGAGCAAGACCTCTCTTTTGCAACGTAAAGGGTAGGTTAGCGACTAGGATAGGAATATACCTAAAATGCTTTGCTTGGTTCATACAGGAAGATATATAAATGCTTTTAAAATAAGATGTCACATCCCCGCTCAACAATGTAGTTGTGATGCTATTTTGAATAGGCAATTAGAGGCTCGGAAGACCATAGTTGTTACATCAACCCCGAAATCAACAACTAGGTGAATGAACACGTCGATTTAAGTGACTACTACTTAAGATTGTGTAATAAAGCTGTAACCCTGGAATTCTCTCTAAACTTGGAATCGATAAAATCATTACTTACCTGCATTTCATTCTGTCAATCTTACTTTAATTATTCAATTACTACAAACTCATATTCTAGTTACCTTTATACTTGTTTATTTTAGCGGTATACAAATAAAGTGGAACATTTTCTAAGCCATAAGTCTCTTGGGTAAGATATATGGACTAACCAGTCTATATTACTTGGACGACCACGTACACTTGTATGTGAGTGGAAGTCGCCTAACAAGTTTTTGGCGCCGTTGTCGAGGACTTAGAAATTAGCAAAGTTCTAACTTTTCTTATACAACTTTATTATTCAAGTATTGATAACTTGATCTTAGCATTTGGGAAATTCTACAGGTACAAACTTTGAACTATCAACAAGCTGGAAAGGAAGATAGACTTAGTAGAGCCACACCCTGAACCAAAATGACTATTTCATCTACGGAGAAGGGCAGCAGCACTGTATCCTATCAAGTTTCCGGAGGTGGCTGAGGAGACAATCCAGTTAGTTGAAAAACCAGAAGTTGTTCCCGCAAAAATGGCAGCACCAAGGCCAGTGCACGATGTGGCAATCCCACTCGTGACTAATGTTACCAACAACATCCAAAAACCCAAACCGGGCGGTCGTTTTGAGCTCAAACAGAGTATGATGAAACTCTTGCACACCAATGGTCAGTTCACGGGCTTATCACACAAGGACCCACATCAGCATATCCAAATTTTCTGGAAATCAATGATACATTCATACCAACTGGGGTCGCAGTACACAATGTGAGGCTGATATTGTTTCCGTTCTCTCTACTTGGGAAAACAAGGAGATGGTTGAAAGCAGAGCCACCAAACTCCATCACTTCATGGGATGATTTGGCCCAAAATTCTTGACGCGTTTCTTCCATCTGGGAAGACAGCCAAGCAGAGGAGCAATATTTTGAGTTTCAGGCAGAAAGATGGTGAAAATCTCTACACGACATGGGAGAGATTAAAGTCCCTCCTTATGGCATGCCCTCATCATCAACTGACCAATGAGGTGTTGGTACACATATTCCTTGAAGGGCTTGAGCCTCATTCAAAGATTCTACTAGATTGTGCAGCAGACGGGCAAGTACTAGAGAATACATATGATCAGTTGTATACTCTTTTGCAGAGGATGGCACAGAGTAATTCGGAATGGAACATTGATGCTAGCAGAGCCGCGCCTAAAAAGGTAGCTGGATTGCTTGAGGTAGATTCCAACATGGCTTTATTTGCTAAGGTAGAGTCTATGACTAATCAAATGAGTAACATAGCTACGGTTCTCAACAAGTTAGCTCTTGGGAATAGTCAGGCACATGTTAATGTAGTACAACCAACAACTCTTCAGTTTTATGATACTTATGGGGGAGACCATCTATCGGAAGATTGTGCAGCAAATCTAGATTCTGTGAACTTTGTGGGTTATGCTCACAGAGGTGGAAATCAGAATTATGGAAATGCATACAATGCAAACTTGTGAAATAATTTATCATATGAGAACAACCAAGGCCAGAATTAATTTAGGCCACAAAGGCAGAATCAATAGTTTGCTGGAAATAACAAGCCTGCGGTCGTGCCTAGCAACATAGAGGACATGCTGTAGTCGATCATGGAGAGCCAAGCTAAGTATGAAGCAGATATGAAATACTAGAAAACCGCCATCCGGAATTTAGAAAAACAAGTGGGGCAGATGGCTGGAGCACAGAATATGAGACCACAGGGTGGTCTTACAGGTGATACTGACCCAAATCCAAAGCAGGTGAATGCAGTCACTACTAGAAGTGGGTAGAGCTGAAAAAGTTGGCACCGAAGCAAGTAGATCCCAAGGTAGTTGAGGTTGCAACCGGAAAGGCTAAAGTTAGGGCAGAGACAGAGGTGAAAGAAGATGCAGTTATTATAAAGCTTCCTCCACTGTTCCCACAGAAATTGATCAAACAGAGAGAGGAGGCTGGATTCAAGAAATTTCTTAACCTATTGAGGCAGGTACACCTTAATCTCCCCCTCATAGATGTTCTTCATAGAGTCCCGAAGTATGAAAAATATATCAATAATATTTTGGCAAACAAGAATAGGCTGACCGAATATGCCATAGTCGCTCTCACAGAGGTATGCACGTCTCAGATTCAGAACAGATTGCCAACCAAATTAAAGGATCCGGGAAGTTTCACTATTGAGATCACCATTGTCCAGAAAGTTATAGCTCGAGCACTATGAGATCTTGGGGAAAGTATCAAACTAATGCCATCTTCAGTCTTCAAAAAGATGGGGTTGGGTAGTCCTCGCCCCACTACAATTGTTCTGCAGTTTGAAGATAGATCATTGGCTAGACCTGAGGGCATAATAAAGGGTGTATTGGTGCAGATTGGTTCATTGATCTTTCCAATGGATTTTGTGATCTTGAATTTTGAACCAGACCCGGAAGGTCCATTTATTTTGGGACGTCCATTATTGGCTACAGGTAGAGCATTGATAGATGTGGCAGCAGGGCAGCTCACTATGAGAGCGCATGACAAGGTGGAAGTCTTCAATGTTTATAAGGCAATAAAGTTACCTGCGTTATATGAGGACTTATCGACTATTATTGTGGTGGACATAGAATCATGGATACCCCTCATAACCTCCGTAGACCCATTGGAGAGGGCCCTCACAAGGACAAATTTATATGGAGATGGAGCGGCACATGAAATGATTCAATGCTTGGAGGTAGCTTGTGCATTGTCTAGCATTATTGAGTTCGAGCCTCTTAATAGACCATTGGGACCACCTCCCAAGCCGTCTATTAAAGAAGCCCCAAAGTTAGAGATGAAACCACTTCCACCTCATCTGAAGTATGCATATTTGGGTGAAGATGATACACTTCCGATAATCCTAGCAGCCGGGTTGAATAAAGCACAGGTAAAGGAGGCCCTGGCAGTGTTGCGAAAGAGGAAGAGAACAATTGGGTGGCAGATGTCTGACATTCATAGGATCAATCTGTCATTCTGTATGCATAAGATATACATGGAAAAGGGGTACAAGCCCATGGCAGAACATAAGAGAAGACTGAACCCTCCTATGAAGGATGTAGTAAGAAAGGAGGTGATCAAGTGGCTAGACGCATGTATTGTTTTCCCCATCTCAGATAGCAAGTGGGTCAGCCCTGTGCAATGTGTCCCCAAGAAAGGGGGAATGACTGTTATAACAAATGAGAAGAATGAGCTGATTTTGATAAGTGCAGTCACTGGGTGGAGGATTTGCATGAACTACCAGAAATTGAATGAATCCACCCGGAAAGATCACTAGCCCATCCCATTCATTGATCAGATGTTGGACAGGTTAGCTGTCCAAGAGTACTTTTGCTTTTAAGATGGATATTCTGGCTACAATCAAATATCCATAGCACCAGAGTATCAAGAGAAGACAATGTTTACTTGTCCTTATGGTACATATGCTTTCAAGCGTATGCCCTTTGGGCTTTGTAATGCGCCAGCTATATTTCAGAGGTGTATGATGGCTATTTTTTTTGATATGGTGGAAGAGATCATTGAAGTATTCCTGGATGACTTCTCAGTGTTTGGGAAGTCGTTTGACATGTGTCTTCGGAATCTGGATAGGGTATTAGCGAGATGTGAGGAGATGAATTTGGTGCTTAACTGGGAGAAGTGCCACTTTTTGGTCACGGAAGGCATTGTCCTTGGCCATAAAGTATCAAAGATGGGGCTAGAAGTGGATTGCGCTAAGATAGAAGTTATTGAGAAGCTACCACCTCCAGTCTCTGTGAAGGGTGTTCGTAGTTTTCTTGGTCATGCAGGTTTCTACAGACGCTTCATTAAAGACTTCTCTAAGATATCCAGGCCAATGTGCAAGATGCTTGAGAAAGAGGTGAAGTATGAATTCAGTGATGACTGTGTCAAGGCGTTTGAGAATTTGAAAAAGCGCTTGATCAAAGCTCCTATCTTGATTGTTCCAAATAGGGAGCTGTCTTTTGAGCTTATGTGTGACGCTAGTGATGTTGCAGTTGGAGTTGTGTTGGGTCAGAGAGTCGACAAGGTATTTCATTCTATATATTATGCGAGTAAGATACTTGATTTGGCTCAAACCAACTACATAGTCACGGAGAAAGAGATGCTGGCATTAGTCTTTGCTTTTGACAAATTTCGCTCCTATATTGTGGGAATGAAAGTGATTGTATATACAGATCATGCTGCTATCCGCTATTTATTCAGCAAGAAGTATGTGGAGCTAAGACTTAGTCGGTGGATTTTGCTGCTGCAAGAGTTTGGTCTGGAGATAAAGGACCGAAAGGGAAAAGAGAACCAAGTAGTAGATCATTTGTCCAGGCTTGAAGATTGGTCTCATGTGCCCAATGAAGGGCAGATTAGAGAAGAGTTTCCAGATGAACAACTCTTAGCTTTGAGTGTTGCTGAGCTGCCATGGTATGCGAATATTGTAAATTTAGTGGTAAGTGGAATGTTACCCCCAGAAGCCACTACGCAACAAAAGAGAAAGCCATATCATGACTCTCGCTTTTACATGTGGGATGATCCTTATCTGTTCAAACAGGGTCCGAATCAAATAATCAGAAGATGCATTCCAAAAAATCAGGTAAGAGAGATCCTAGAGAGTTGTTATTCATCTCCTTATGGGGGGAATCATGGGGGAGAGCGGACAACACATAAGGTCTTACAGTCAGGCTTTTATTGGCCTATGATATTCAAGGATGCAGCAGCTTTCGTCAAAGGATGTGATCAATGCCAAAGGACTGGAGCTATATCGAGAAGGAATGAGATGCCTTTGCAGAACATTGTTGAGGTGGAGATCTTTGATGTATGGAGAATCGACTTTATGGGACTCTTCCCACCCTCTTTTGGCAATAAGTATATACTTGTTGCGGTGGATTATGTGTCTAAGTGGGTAGAAGCGGTAGCCCTTCCAACCAATGATGCAAAGGTAGTAGTGAAGTTTGTCAAGAAGAACATATTCACAAGATTTGGTACTCCACGAGCTATAATTAGTGACGGTGGGATGCATTTCATCAATAACTGGTTAAGTAAATTATTGGCTAAGTATGGGGTACGCCATAAGGTAGCTACTGCATATCATCCCTAAACTAGCGGGCAAGTTGAGGTATTGAATCGGGAAGTGAAGCAGATTCTAGAGAAGTCCGTGAATGCACAAAGAAAGGATTGGTCTGAGAAGCTTGATGATGCAGTATGGGCATACCGAACTGCCTACAAAATGCCCATTGGAGCTTCTCCATATCGGCTTGCATATGGTAAGGCTTGTCATCTGCCAGTCGAATTGGAACACCAAGCCTATTGGGCTATAAATAAGCTAAATCTAGATGATGAACTGGCTGGGCAGAGGAGGCAAATGCAGCTTAAAAAACTTGATTAGTTTAGGTTTCAAGCGTATGAGAATGCCAAGCTATACAAGGAGAAGACAAAGAGGTGGCATGACAAGCACATCCTTCCACGCTCGTTTGAACCTGGTCAAAGTGTCCTTCTATTCAACTCAAGGCTGAAGCTTTTCCCCGGAAAGCTTAAGTCTAAGTGGTCTGGACCATTTGAGGTAGTGCAGATGACTTTGCATGGCACAGTGGAGCTATGAAGGGCCGACAAAATAGGTACATTCTTGGTAAATGGTCAACGGGTGAAGCATTATTGGTCTGAGCATGTGGACAGGGAGAAAACCTTAATCACCCTGTCGGATGAGTGATTTTTGAGGTTGCGTGGTGCCGCGATGTTAAATTAGGCGCTGCGTGGGAGGAAACCCATGAATGTATTGTAATAGTTTAGGAAAAAAATAACAAAAATACAAAAAGATGAGTCGTACCACGACCAAAACTAAGGCGCTAGGTGGGAGGCAACCCACCGTTTTTCTAATGGGTTGTTGTTTTTGCAGGTAGAAAAAGGAAAATGCTAGCCAAGGACGACATGGGGAGAGGTAAGTAACAAAAAATTCGAGACCCAGGGGTCTGGCAGAGCCCTGGCGCGCTGCCCCAGGGACCAAACTACCGAAGGGGCAGTTGGGCACACTGCTGGCGCGCCTCCCCATGGGCAAAACAACAGAGCACTGATTCTGGCGCGTCTCGAGTGCGCTGCCCCATACAGACACCCAGATAGGTGCGTCTCGGGTGTGGCACCCCATGCTAAATCCCAGGCAGGCGCACTACAGGTGCATCGCACCAAGTGCCAAATAACCGAGTGCCTCGACTAGCGCACTACTGGCGTATCGTGCCAAGGCATAAACTTCTGAGCGCCTGTTATGGCGCATCATGGACGCAACACCCCATGCTTGTGTCAGACGGTCGACTCATTTTTTGGGTCAAGGGTCAAGGGTCAATCGACCCAAGACCTAAAATTTTGACCCACTACTCCTTTCAAACCCCTAAAATCCTAACTCTTCCTCTTCATTTTTCAAGTGGAGAGCGCCCCTTCCCCCATTCTCTCTATAATTTCCTCTCTTCCCTCCATTGTTGCCCACCTCAAGCTTATATAAGTTCCATACTTTCTCAAGGTAAGATCTCCCTTTACTCTCTAACACTCTCTACTTCTTATTTATGCTTTCCATTATCAAGAATTGTAGGTGTAAACTTTGTTTATATTGTTTGAAGAATTAAAACTTTTTCCACCATTGATGAAGGCTTGAAAGCTTGAAATACACCCACAAAAGAAGATTATTTTTCGTAGATACACTAATATTGGTGGATTTCAAATTTTGTTTCTTGTTTTATGTTGGGTCTTAGTTTATGGAAAGCAAAGTAAGTAGTAGAAAGAGATGGGTCACTCTAAAAACTTCAAGAAAAATTATGATGAATGTGTAGTACATGGACTGAAGTGGTGACTCTGAATAGTGTTTAATCTTGAAATAAAGGTAGAGAATCCTTGAGAATTGTTTGGAATGTACTTGTGAAAATTAATTGGTGGATATGGTGTCTTAGGATGACGAAATTAAACTAGCGTTGAAAGAGGGAAGTCTGAGTACCTCATGTCATCAACCTATAGACACCATTGCTAGCAGAATAAGTGTGGGGTTGTTATGACCCTATAAAAACACTGATTTAGCTAGCTCTAATTGTACTGGGCTGATTTGTGTAACTTGTGTCATAGGTACAATGCCTCCCAGAGGAAAGAAATTGGCTACCGAAGGCACAGGGAGCAAAAGGTCCCACAAAAGGGAATCATCAGGGATAACAGCTCCTTCGAATCTGCGGGTACCCTCGCGAAAGTTCGGGAAGAGAGCAGTAAATGTTCGGGGGATTGACTGGTTTGAAACCCAAAAAGAAGTGAAATATCACGGAGATGAGCATGTTGATGAGGCACGGTTACAAGCGGAATTCCCCCGAATTCATGAGATGGTCTACAGATTGGGAATCCAATACATCTTCCAGAATCAAGGAGAGTGAAACCTTACTATGGTAAGGGAATTTTATGCAAACTGGCATACAGGTGAAGGACAAAGCCAAAAAGTGGGAATTCGAGGAAAGGTCATCCGATTTACCACACGGGTCTGAAATGAGTTCTTGGGAACACCAAATGTTGATGCAGCACCATACTTGGAAATGAAAGAGGATCCTCCATATAAAGACCTATGCCACACACTTTGTGGGGTGAATTCAACGGCTCGTTGGGAAAGAACTAAAGATACGGGGAGACATTCCACCCTACATTATGCATATTTCAGCCAAGAGGCTAGAGTGTGGTTAAAAATTGTGTATAGAACTCTTCTACCATGTAAGCACACAATGGAGGTGACCAAAGATAGGGTGGTGCTGATGTACATGCTCATGAAGGGAATGCAAATCAATGTGGCTTCGGTACTGAGGCACAATATGGTGAAATTTCGCGAGAACAAAAGATGGCGTTACTGCTATAGAGGATTGGTGACCCGATTTCTAAGGCAAGAAATTCATGATTTGGTGCCACTACAAGTCCCGTACCTTGTGAGTCAACTAGTTGATGTGACAAAGACAAAGCCCCAAGATACTTCACATGGGCCAATACTTTCCAATGCTGACCGACATGCTTGAGATGATAGTTGGATGGGGAGAATGTATGGTATGGTAGATCTACAGTTGAGAATTGGCGGTCGACCTGCGACCGAGAAAGAGATGGCAGTATTGAGTGATCGATACCCATTGACTGAGAGTGCAATGTACATGTGCAAGATGGGTCCAGCTTTTCAGGAGCCCTTGGATGATGATGAGCCGACTGTACATAACACTCATGATGATAAGGATGATGCTGGTACCGCGCTGATGGTGGTGGATGATGAGACAGCTGAGCAAAATCAGGAATTTGTTCCTGATAATGATGATGATGACACTTAGAGGCCCAGGGAGTTCCTTCTCTCACTTTTTACCTTTGCATTTATTTGAAGCACTAGGGACAATGCTATGTTTAAGTATGGGGTGGGAGAAGTACTTCTTATGTTTTTTCATTGCCATATCTTTAGTGTGATGAGCGTTGTGTCACTGGTTTTGAGCTGAGTAAAAGGTTGGATGGTAGAGTATGCTTAGCTAGGTTTATTTTGATTGATATTTTTTTTAGGTCGGGTTCCTCGGCTTTTATTTTTGGTTCTTTTCCTGAGGATAGTCCCTTTGAACCGGGTAGAATATTTTTAGGATAGATTTTTCTTTAGGCTTCGTCGTAGTAGTAATGACTTGTCCCGATGATGGATGGATGATGACTGTCCTAAGGGACAATTAGTTATAGGATTGTAGGTTTAGAAGCCTTTCCTTTGGAACGTAGAAATCCCACTTGGAGCCGCAGCTAGACGTCATGGGTAGTTCATGTGAATCCAAGTAAGTGAGAGAGAACTTCACAAGAGACACATAGGCTCTTTAACTAGACTCAAAAGACTAAAAACAATGGGCTTAATTGTGTAAGTGAACTCAATATGTTTGTGTATGAGCATGCAAGTGTAACAGTCCTCTACAAGTATCATGGTGCCATGTGTGTGTGAGTCTTTGATTGGTTTCTTGCATAGAATAGCATTTAGAACTTGCCCTGTGTGTGTGTAAACTTTAACGAGTGTGAATTTTATGGGATATGATTAAGGCATTTTCTTGAAAAACCCATTTTAGTTGTTTCTTGGATGATCGTTTGTGCCACCTTGACATTACCAGTAGTGAAGCCCCCTTGAGCCTTGAAGCCTATATTTTTTTGTTAAGCCGCATAATGAGCCTATCCACTTTGTTGATACCCCATGAATTTGATCCTAAGGAAACTTCCTAATGCACTATGACTTCTAAAAAGTGTGAAACAAAAGGATAAGGGTAGATAAAAGTGAAGGTGAATGTAGTAGAACAAAGATGTAGAGCCCGGTTAAAACTTGTAACGTGCTGGTTGTTAGGTACCTAAAGAATTGAGAAAAAAAAAGAGAAAAGAAAGACAAATGAAGTTTTTGTTAGCAACAAGCCCGCACATATCAAGGGTGAATAATAGATAGAAAAGTGGTTGTACAAGAGAGCGTGAACATAGGAGAAACTTCAAAAGAAGGGTGAAGAAAAGAGCAAAAATATAGTGTCATGTGCAATAGGGAAAAGAGTCACTTTGTACCTAAAAGTATCCTACCCGTCCCAAAGCCGACATTACAACCAAATGAAAATCCTTTTGATTTCATGAATGCGATTGCTTGGTTGAATTTACTATACACTAAGGGCAAGCCTATGGAATGTTGTGATATGTTTGAAACATTTTTTTTGAGAGAGTGAGCGCTTAAATGATTCAAAATGCCCCTATTGAAAGGAGAGTGTGCGATTGAAAATAAGGGCAATGCTAAATTGTGAGGGCACATATGACATGTATTTGGGTAGTGTTACTATTTGCATTGTTCACATATGGATATGTTCGCCCGATATTGTGATAAAGAGTTAGTTATAGAGGGTGTGTTGTTTCAAGTGAAAGGTTTTAGAGCTAAAAATGGTGTTTGAATGTTGCTTGCTAAATGAACTACAAAAGCATGAGTAAAATTTTTTGGCCGCTCACAAGTGAGGATGGAAAGTTTCTTAGGTGTTTATGGTGAATCTTAGGATGGATGATAGTGAGTTGTTCGAGGATGAACAAAGGTTTGAGTGTGGGGTGGTGATCCTGGGCATATTTATATGCCCGTTTATCGTATTTTACCCATGTTTACCTTATGTTTTAAGAGCATTACTTACAATAAATTGTGTGTTTTGAGTTGAATTGCTATATATTTTACTAAGACACATGATTAGGTGTTTGTAGGTGAAATGACGCGGGAAAGTGACTATTGGAAGATGATTCAAATGTAGAAAGCATGGATGCAATGTAGCAGAAGGTTCGGGAGCACGTAAAGAGAGGAAAATAGGGTTGGACCATCAAGGGGCAGCCTGGCGCACTGCTGGCGCGCCACCCCAAGGCCTAAACAACTGCAGGGGCAGCCTGGCATACTGCTGGCGCACCGCCCCATAGGAGAAACTGCTGGAGCCCATGTTGGGCGCATCTCGGACGCCCGCGCCAGCCCTATCTCGACCAAAATTCCAGCTTTATTTTAGTCCGATTCCAAGAAGGAAAATGGGTTATTTCCCAAACCCTATAAATAGAACCTTGTGCATTTTTTGAAGGGTTCCGTCATATTTTTTGGAGAGCAGAAGGCAGAGAATAGATTTCACCAGTAGGTTTCTTTTCTTCTTCCTTTTTTTGTCATAATCTTGGATATAAACATTATTATCTTTGTTTTGAGTAGCATGAGTGGCTAAGAACCCTTATTCTGGGGTTACGGCTACAAACGCATGAATATTTAGTATGAATTTGGATTGATTGTTTGTTTGCCATTATTAGTTGTCATATATTTCTGTGTTTAGTATTTTGATGCTTGGCTGCCATTAAGATAAATATAACATTGTTGTGAATTCGAGAGAAGGATCAACAAGGTAGATCGAGGAATATAAGGAGAAAGACCTCTCTTTTGTAACGTAAAGGGTAGGTTAGCGACTAGGATAAGAATATACCTAGAACACCTTGCTTGGTTCATACGGGAAGATATATAAATGCTTTTAAAATAAGATGTCACATCCCCACTCAACGATGTAGTTGTGATGCTACTTTGAATAGGCAACTAGAGGCTCGGAAGACCATAGTTGTAACATCAACCCTGGAATCAACAACTAGGTGAATGAACACGTCGATTCAAGTGACTACTACTTAAGATTGCGTAATCAAGCTGTAACCCTGGAATTCTCTTTAAACTTGGAACCGATAAAATCATTACTTATTCGCATTTCATTCTGTCAATCTTACTTTAATTATTCAATTACTACAAACTCATATTCTAGTTACTTTTATACTTATTTATTTTAGCAGTATACGAATAAAGTGGAACATTTGCTAAGCCATAAGTCTCTTGGGTACGATATCTGGACTAACCAGTCTATATTACTTGGAGGACCATGTATACTTGCGTGTGAGTGGGAAGTCGCCTAACACCAGCTGCTATAGGTGGTCGTTCAGGAGTTAATCAACAGTTTTTGGCTCCTCGGAGCTAGGTATCATTTTACACATCTACCAGTAGGCCTTCGCTTGATTGTGGTTGCTTCCATTGTAGTGATCCAGGCCACTTTAAGAGGGAGAGACCTAATGGATAGACTGGTAATCAGGCTCAGCAACAGTCTAAGGCTGTGGTCCCAGCAGGTAGAGGAGTTCATGTTAGAAGTTGTCCTAAAAGTGCGCGAGGTAACTTTCAAGAAGGTTAAAGAGATAGGGGGAACGATGGCGCGGGCATGGGTGTGGCACAACCAGTCAGGAAAGTTTCTCAGATTGATGACCAGGCTCACTATTTTGCTTTTGGGGAAAGTCAGAGGCTGAGGCGTCAGGCACGGTGATCATAGGTATAATTTTTGACTGTGATAGGATGGCTTTGGTACTTTTTAACCCAGGTTCTACATATTCATATGTGTCTGTGAATTTTGCTTTGTATCTAGACTTGAATTGTGATATTCTTGATTCCCCTATCCATGTTTCCACCCCAGTTTGAGAGTTCGTGATTGTGATAATGTTTATCGTGCTTGTTCTGTTGTATTTGTGGGGTTACACACTTGGGTAGACTTTGTAATTCTGGATATGGTAGACTTTGATATCATTTTGGACATGACCTGGTTATCCCCTTATCATGCTGTATTGAATTGTAACACCAAGAATGTGGCTCTAGAGATTCCGAGTAAGAATAGGCTAGAGTAGGAAGGTGTGTACAGGCCTAAGCTGGCTAAGATAATATCATTCATTTGGGCTAGGAAGCTAGTGGAGAGAGGATGTTTAGCCTTTTTGGCTCATCTCTGGGATGATAATGTGGAGTCCCAATCTATTGAGTCAGTTTCGATTATTTCAGAATTTCAGGAGATGTTTTCGGTAGATTTGCCTAGTATGCCTCCGGACAGGGATATTGATTTCTATATTGACTTGGAGCCGGGCACTCACCCAATTTCCATTCCTCCATATTTTATGGCTCCGACAGAGTTAAGGGAACTTAAGACTCAGCTTCAGAAACTCCTAGATAAGGGATTTATCCATCACAGTGCTTCGCCTTGTGGTGCTCCGGTCTTGTTTGTGAAGAAAAAGGATGGTAGTATACGGATGTGCATAGATTACATACAATTGAATAAGGTGACCATCCGGAATAAGTACCCTTTACCCCGTATAGATGATCTGCTTGACTAGTTACAGGGTGCATCTGTGTTCTCAAAAATCAACTTGAGGTCAGGGTATCATCAGTTGAAGATTAGGCTCGAGGACATTCCTAAGACTGCTTTTTTGAACTTAATATGGGCATTACGAGTTCTTAGTGATGTTGTTTGGGTTGACTAATGCATCAGTGACATTCATGAGTTTGATGAATAGGGTGTTTAAATCTTATTTGGATGCGTTCATCATCATTTTTATTGATGATATTTTGATATACTCCAATAGTAAGGAGGAGCATGCTAGACATCTCCGTATTGTGTTGGAATTGTTGAGGCGCCATAAACTTTATGCGAAGTTCTCTATGTGTGAATTTTGGTTGACTTCGATCGCATTCTTTGGGCATGTGGTGTCAAAAAAGGAGGTGATAGTGGATCCCCAGAAGATTGAGGCAGTCAAGAATTGGGCTCGACCTAATTCTATGACTGAGGTGAGGAGCTTTGTGGGACTTGCAGGTTACTACCATAGATTTGTCAAGGACTTTGCATCTATCGCTACTCACTTGACCAAGTTGACTCAGAAGGAGGTACCATTTGTATGGTCAGATAAGTGTGAAGAGAGCTTCCAAAAGATCAAGACACTTCTTACCACGGCTCCTATTTTGTCTTTACCGGTTGAAAGTAAGGACTTTATTGTTTATTGTTATGCTTCACATTCAGGTTTGGGTGTTGTGTTGATGCATGACAGGAATGTGATAGTCTATGCATCCATACAGTTGAAAGTTCATGAGAGAAATTACTCAACCCATGACTTAGAGTTGGCAGCGGTGGTGTTTGTACTCAAGATTTGGAGACACTATATCTATGGTGTCAAGTGTTAGGTGTTCACTGATCATCGCAGCTTGCAGCATGTTTTTACCTAGAAGGACTTGAATCTGAGGCAGAGAAGATGGATGGAGTTGTTAAAGGACTATGATGTGATCATTCAGTATCATCCGGGTAAGGCTAATATGGTGGCAGACGCATTAAGCCAGAAGACAGTTAGCATGGGAAGTTTGTCTTGTTTGGGGGTGTCCAAACGACCATTGACAAGGGAGATTCAGGATTTGGAATCTAGGTTCATGCACTTGGGTATTTCAGAACAGGGTGGGGTATTGGCCAATATTGAGGTCAAATCCACATTCATAGAAGAGATAAAGGCCAAACAGTTTCAGGATTTGCAGTTGAGCAGGCTTCAGAGCAAGGCAATATCCAGAGAGTCCAGGGATGCCACGTTAAAGTTTGGCAGCATGTTAAATTTCAGAGAAAGGATTTGTGTTCCTCGGGTTGATGACATCATTTAGAAAGTGTTAGCAGAGGCTCATGGCTCGCGATATTTGATTCATCTGGGTGTAACCAAGATGTACAGGGATTTGAGGCAGCTTTACCTGGTGGCCCGGGATGAAATTAGACATTGCTGAGTTTGTGTCCAAGTGTCAAAATTGCCAGCATGTAAACTATGGGCACCAAAGACCTGCAGGACTACTACAGAGGATGCCCATTTCAGAGTGGAAGTAGGAAAGGATAGACATGGACTTCGTGGTGGGTCTTCCCAAGACTTTGGAGAAGTATTACTCAATTTGGGTCATTGTGGACATGCTGACCAAGTCAACTCATTTTATTCCGGTTAGGGTGGACTACAATTTGCAGCAATTGGCTAAGATTTATGTGAAAGAGATCGTGAGATTACACGGGGTACCACTGTCCATTATTTCAGACAGGGGTATGCAGTTTACCTCCAATTTTTGGGGTAAGTTACATGAAGAGTTGGGCACTCAACTCACCTTCAGTACAACCTTCCATCCTCAGACTGATGGTCAGTCGGAGAGGACAATTCAGGTATTGGAGGACATGCTGAGAGCATGTGTGATTGACTTCGGGGGTCATTGGGACCAGTTTCTACCATTGTGTGAGCTCTCATACAACAATAACTGCCACTGCAACATCAACATGGCACCATTTGAAGCGCTGTATGAAAGGGGTTGTAGGTCACCTATAGGGTGGTTTGAGAAAGGTAATGTAAAGCCTTTGGGCGTGGACTTGGTAAGGGAAGCACAAGAAAAGGTAAGAGACATTCAGACCAAGTTGCTAGCAGCCCAAAGCAGGCAAAAAAATATGTGGATCGCAAGGTAAGGGACATGTATTTTCAGATGGGTGAATAAGTGCTATTGAAAGTGTCACCAATGAAGGGAGTTATGCATTTTGGTAAGAAGGGCAAGCTCAGTCCTCTGTTCATTGGACCGTTTGAAGTTCTTTAGATTGTAGGTCCAGTGGCTTACATGTTAGCACTACCGCCCAGTTTGTCGGGTGTCCATCCAGTATTCTATGTATCCATGCTAAAGTGATACCATGGGAATGGGGACTACATCATCAAGTGGGATGAGGTGTTATTTGATAAGGATCTCCACTATAAAGAGGAATCAATTGGGATTCTTGATCAGTATTTCCAGAAATTGAGGACAAAGGTGATCAGTATGGTAAAGGTTCAATGAAAGCATTGTTTGGTTAAGAAAGCCACTTGGGAAATTGAGAAGGACATACGGGACAAGTACCCTCACTTGTTTGAGGATTCAGGTACTATAATTTTCTTTTTTTATTTCCATAATTTTGGGTTGGATCATTCGGGGATGAATGATGGGTAAATTGGTATCTGTTATAATGACCGGGTTCATTGTCACAGGTAGACTTTTCATGCCAAGTTTCAAGTCAGAAAACTTCCAGATTTGAGAGTTGAAAATTCTGGGCTAGGCTAGTCTCAGCCAATTTTGGAGCGAGGTATGGTCTAAGGCAATCTGAGTAAGGATTGGGTAACGTTCTTGTTTAAGCTAATTTTAGCTAAGACATAAAGGAGTCCGAGGGACTTTTCGCATTCAAATTCTGGTAAATAGAACTCTCGGTATCAAGGTTGACGTGAAAGGGTTATTCCGGAATATCAGAAAAATGAGTGTGTTGTAAAATGGACCAATTTGGGTGACTTTTCGACTTTCTGTCCAGTGTCAACTGCTACGGCAGTTGACACACTACCATAGCAACCTCTGTCGTAGTGGAGAAAATACCACTACAACAGAAGTCAACATCAGTCAGCCTCTGCCATAACGGTTGATTCTTCTATGGTGGTACTGCTATAGCAGAGCAAACCACTATAGCAGAGCATGATGAGATTTAATGCATAAACTTCCCCAAAATAGTCAGTTTTCATCAAAGACATTTTGGGAGAAGGGCAGGGCGATTTTTGGCAATTTTCTTCAAAAAGGTAAGAATTCTACTCCCCAAACTCTGTACTATCTTTCCTACGCTATAGAATTGCTAGGGGTGGATTTGGGGAAAGGTTTGGAATGACCTAGGATGGTAGAATCTGGGAAAATAGGGGATTCTAAGGTGTAGAAGTTCTTGGGTGTTGATGATTTCATTAGATTATGATCATGTGACCTTAATTCTCTAAATGTATCATCAAAATGGTAGGAATAGGTGAATTAATGGTGGGAAATCCTGGGAAAGGGGTGGAATGATCATGGTTGACCTGGGGTTTGGGATTTTACTTAATCCGGGTAAATTATAGGCCATAAAGATTTTTTTTTGTTATTATGTGTTGTTTTAGACTAAGAACTGGCAAGAACTTTGGGAAACGGGAAACCTCTGGTTGAGTAGAGCTTGGAATATCTGAGGTAAGTTATGGTTGTTGACTTTTAAAATGTATTATGTGTTCACATACTATTTTGTAGTAGTGTATGAGTTGCATGTTTAGGGAATGTTTTGTGAATGTCTAGTTGTCCGGTAATCAGTCTTGTGAAATGAACTTCTTTCGTTTGCTTGTTGGTTTTACAAGTATGTTTGTTTATTGGTTGTGATTGATTTGGATTTGTTATGACATTCGATTGGCTCGGGTACCACGCCTGGTACGAGTATACTAACGGTTGGCTCGGATACTGATGTGCCACCATTCTATGGCACATTTGACTCCTTTAAACTAAGAACAATCGTAAGTTTTCAAGCAACCATCGTCGTTTTTGATGTTTTTATGTTATATTTGTAGGAAATAGCGACAAACGTAGAAAAGGAAGGAAATACGATCAAAAGCGCGCCACTGGTTAAGAGTGATGGCCACCATGATGGGCCGTCACACATGTGACGGTCCGTCAAGTAGACCGTCAAGTGAGGCAGCGCTACTGCTTAAGGGCGACGGCCACCGTGACGGTCCGTCAAGCATGTGACGGTCCGTCAGGGTGGTTTACCAGGCGACGCGGGATTCCGAAAAATCTATCTTTGGGTTTCTTTCCTGGACTCCTATAAATACCCTATGTTAGGTTTATTTTATTCATTCATTACCCAATAGTTCTAGGATATCTTTGAGCGAGAATTTGAGAGGAAAACACTACACAATCACGTTTTTCTTCTTGATCATCTTGTTCTTGATCATTCTTGGGATTTTAGCTTCTTGTTCTTGAAAAGCTTGAAGCTTGTGTTCATCTATTTTGTAAGAACTCTTTCTTATTATTATGAATACTAATTCTTCATTCTTTCGCTTTGCAAGCATGAGTAACTAACTTCCCATAACTAGGGTTGTGGGAGCCATGGCAAAAGTAGCAATATAGATTCCAGGTAGCGTAGGATTCAATTTATATGTTGTCACGTTGTTAATCATTCATTATTAACGTTTTCTAGTGGTTGCAAACATTAGAACATGCCTAGGTTTAATTTGCTTGAGTAAAGAGATTAAAACCGGGAAATTTGGTTAACTACGAGGATTCGAGACTACCAACTCTCGTCTTATGATTAATGCTGTAACTAGATTAATCTACTTGATGTTTAGGATTGAAATATAAAAGCTCACCTTTTCAAGTTCGAGAGAATTGAAAAGGAAATTCGTCTATTTGGTTGAGAAACATTTAGACGATACCAGGACTTCAATCACATCGTGACATGCATATAGAAAGAACCCGGTTAAGCCTTGAGTCGAAATTGTTACGACGCCATGGTGAACACTTCCCTAGTTCACTCTCATATTGATTACAATTCGTAAATTACTATTCGCATGATTCAAATATTGTTCACGAAAACCCCCTATTTACCGGAAACTATTGATTACTAGTCATCTAATTCACTAACGACTTAATTTGCACCTTATTCCCTGTGGGATCGACCCCAACCTCTGTTGGGTTCTATATTTGACGACGACCGCTTACGCTTCGTAATTGGAGTCGTAATTTGGGCGTATCAAATTTTGGTGCCGTTGCCGGGGAATACGGTTGTTTATTAAGTCCGGTGTGTTTATTTGACTCTTAGTCATACTTTACTGCTTTTACATTTATTTGTTGTTTTTGTTTGTTACAGGGTACAGAGTTGTGCATGCCAAGTACCCGACGCTCGGGTGAACCAATATTACCCTACGATCCCGAGCTTGCAAGGACGATAAGGCAAAACATGAATGAACAACAACAAGAGGCAGCGAGACTCGCTGCAGCTCAGCAAGCCCAACAACGTTTGAATGCTGGTGGTCTTGAGGTCGACATTGAGTTGAATGATGAGGAGGTCGACTTAGATGGAGTTGGTTCCACGGGAGCTATTGCGTTTCCTCCGCTAGCACCCGGGGCCAAGTTCAACATCACTAGCACAATAATTCAACTGTTGAATTTGAGAGGAGTGTTCCGTGGTGTTGCTGGAGACGATCCAAACCGGTACCTGATGAATTTTGTGGGTATCTGTAAGTCGTTCGAATTGCCTGGAGTAAGTCAGACAGCGATCAGGCTCAGGTTGTTTCCATTGTCTCTGTCTAATGAGGTAGCGTTATGGTTGACATAGCTAACCCCCGACTCTATCACAACCTGGGGAGAGTTGAAAGGAGCTTTCCTAGAAAGGTTCTTTCCTCCCTCTAGGATGATACAATTGAGGGATGAAATTAGCAATTTCAGACAACAACCTCATAAGGCGTTACATGAGACGTGGTTGCGGTTTAAGAAGAAGCTGACACAATGCCCTAACCATCAGTTGACTGACAATTTCCTGATGCAGACGTTTTACAGGGCACTAAATTCGGCTACCAAGCCGACACTGGATAATGCAGCAGGTGGAGCGTTTATGGGTCTCACTTTTGCCGATGCCACAACTATTTTGGATAGGCTCACCAAAACCAACAGGGCCTGGCATACACGTGATAAAGAGGTAGCAGCTAGCACTTATGCAGTCGGCATGTCAGCAGAGCAGCGCAGGAAGGAGGAAGAGCGGGACCAAGATATGGCCCATCTAAAGACGCAAATGGACCTACTAACAAAGCATTTGTTGTCAGGAGGTATTGTGAAAGTGAAAGCGGTGGGTGCCTAAGGTAGAGCAGCAGAGTTTGAACCTGATGAGGAGGCAAATTATTTGGGTGGTTTCCAGGCCAATGGTCAGGGAAACCAAGGTCGGAACTATCAGAGAGACAACTACTATGAGAAAGCTGGATACAGAGACCGCGAGCAGGGAAACTGGAAGAATAAAACTGATGGAGGTGGGTTGTATGTACCACCTGGTAACCGGGAAAGAGCTAACACCGAGACAGGGATGTCCAAACTCGAGAACATGATGGCTAAGATGCTGCTGAAGGTGGAATCTACCGACTCCGTGGTAAAGGAGATGAGGACGGAGTTATCAACAATGAGTCAAGTAGTGGATTCACATTCCACCTCGATCAAGCAATTAGAGCAGCAAGTGGGTCAAATCTCGGCGTCTCTAAACCAAAAGAAGATAGGTACCTTGCCGAGTGACACCATTCAAAACCCGAGGAACGACGGGAGCTGTATGGCGATCACTACGAGAAGCGGTAAAACATTATCGGAATCAGATCCGGTAATTCAGACTCAAGGTGATGTTGCGGATGACAATGTGGTAGAGGATGCTACGCAAAGGCGCGTGGACAAAAGCAAGGAAGTTGAAAAGCTTCCAACTATGATACCTCGGCCACCACCTCCTTTCCCACAACGCTTGAAGAAGAAAGTGGACGATAGCAAGTTCCTGAACTTCATGACCATGCTAAAGCAGATATCAGTAAACATCCCTCTGGTGGACGCTCTTGAACAAATGCCCGGATATGCCAAGTTCATGAAGGACTTGATTACCAAGAAGAGGTCAGTAAGCTTTGAACCAGAAGATAACCTCCACCATTGCAGTGCTATTTCTTCAAGATCGTTAGTGGAAAAGAAAGAAGATCCAGGTGCTTTTACTGTTCCCTGTACTATTGGGAAATTCAACTTTGCAAAAGCCTTATGTGATCTTGGTGCTAGCATCAACTTGATACCGCTAGCAGTTTATAAACAATTGGGTTTGGGAGCGCCCAAACCAACTACCATGAGGGTGCTAATGGCTGACCGTTCAGTAAAGCGACCAGTTGGAATATTGTCTGATGTGCTGGTCAAGGTTGGTAAGTTTATATTCCCGGTCGACTTTGTGATCTTAGACTGTGAAGTGGACTTTGAAGTTCCCATAATCTTGGGACGACCATTGTTAGCTACTGCAAGAGTGTTGGTCGACATGGAAAGAAATGAACTGACGTTCAGATTAAACAATGAATTGGTCAAGTTTGATGCGTGTAAGTTGATGAAGCAACCAAGAGACATGAGTGTGGTCGCGGTTATAGATGTGGTTGATGAAGCCCCTGCGGAGTTGCATATTGAGGAGAAGGGTCCTGTCGAGACCCTAACTGTTACGAGAATGAGGTTGCGATCACAAAAAGGGAAACATGTAGAGGAAGGCGGTGAAAACGAATCAAGGAAGAGAAAACACCGCAAGAAAACTAGCAAAGAAAGAGTAAAGAAGTTGCCGCGACTAGCTGCGGAGCCGATAAAAGAAGAAGTTGGAGCTCAATGGGATGGGGTAGCTGGCACCTATTCCATCGATTTCGCCTGCTTTGGAGACCCTGGCGGTCTCCAACATCATGCCAGACGCTGAGTCCTATGAGCTTCACAGGTATTCCTTTTTCTCACAGTATTAGCTGTCACATGTATGCATTGGGGATAATGCATGAGTCTAAGTTGAGGGTGTTGGGATACCTGTGAGTCTTTCACCACCGAGGGTTTTTGTTGCCGTGTTTCTTTTCCCTCCGGTGTGCTATCTAGTAGAACCGGCATGTTTAGGTTGTCGTTTAAATTTTAGTTGTTTTCTAATGTCTATAGCAAGCATGGCATTTTTTTTTTGAAAAAGGAACTAAAAGGAGCCCCCTCTGAAAAAGTTGATTTTGTACTTATGTTTGAAACGATTGACTGTCTGGATCCTTGAATGTCATTGTGTGGTCATGATTGGAATAAATATGCTTAAGCCGAGCTGTTGTTTTGATAGTTAGTAGTGGTATGGTTTCTTTGTGCCAAGTGTGTGTGAGCTTATTGTTATAAATTCTTACTCTGTGCATGCATCTAGAACTTGCCCGGTCAATTTTGTTAAGTTTGAAGTTGGTTGCTTAGGAAAGGATCACAGGCCCTTTTTGTGTGCAGTCCACTTAGCCTATAAGACCGTCCAAATGCAAATAATCCCTTTGAACCCTGTTTGAGCCATAATTGACCCTATTCTTTCAATAATCTGTCACCGTTCCTGTTTAAATTTGAATCCCTGTTTTGGCCCTGGTCCTCCCTTGGACATCGTGCACCTCGACTCAGGCAATCAGCCTAAGTTGAGGGTGGCTACTATAGAGGTAAATGATAAGAAAAATAGGATGGATAAGATTGGTTGTGAATAGAATGAAAATTCCGGGTGTGTGTCTAAGAAAAGAAAGATAAAGAAACGAAAAAAAAGGGAGATGAAAAAGAACGAAAAAGAAATAAAAAGAAGTGTCAGAATAAAGAGGCCGCACCTGTAACTAGAAAGAAGGGAATAAAGAGGTGAATAAGGATGGACAAAGTAAAGTTATGTGGAAATAGTAGGTCGGTGATTCCAAGGAGGGTTTAGTCACTATTCCCCAAACATATCCTACCTGTACCCGAAGCCTCATTACAAGCCTAAACAAGTCCTGTAGTGATCCTGAGCGGCTTTCTGGAAAAACTTAAATAGAATAGTAAGGGCAATCCTATGGTATCGCATGTACATTGTTTGAAATCGTTTGTGAGTGTGAGCGTCTTACCTAGTCCTAAACTTTGTGTGTGGGACTTCTTTCTGTATTGCCTATTGACTGTTAGGATAGCTGCGCGTGTGTATGTAGAACATTCTATCATATCAGAATGACATGTTTGGATCCTTGCAAGTTAACGTTTCATACATTTGTGTGCTACTAGGGAGCGTGATTTAAAATTGAATGAGCGTTGAATGACCATGAGTTGCTAGAGACACGAGTTTGTTTTCTTAGCTGAGTCGTCTTATTGTTTTTCTTTTATGTTATGTTGCTTGAGGACAAGCGAACGTCTAAGTTGAGGGTGTTGATGTGCCGCCATTCTACAGCACATTTAACTCCTTTAAACTAAGAACAATCGTAAGTTTTCAAGCAACCGTCGTCGTTTTTGATGTTTTTATGTTATATTTGTAGGAAATAGCGACAAACGTAGAAAAGGAAGGAAATACGATCAAAAGCGCGCCACTGGTTAAGAGTGACGGCCACCATGACGGGCCGTCACACATGTGACGGTCCATCAAGTAGACCGTCAAGTGAGGCAGCGCTACTGCTTAAGGGCGACGGCCACCGTGACGGTCCGTCAAGCATGTGACGGTCCGTCAGGGTGGTTTACCAGGCGACGCGGGATTCCGAAAAATCTATTTTTGGGTTTCTTTCCTGGACTCCTATAAATACCCTATGTTAGGTTTATTTTATTCATTCATTACCCAATAGTTCTAGGATATCTTTGAGCGAGAATTTGAGAGGAAAACACTACACAATCACGTTTTTCTTCTTGATCATCTTGTTCTTGATCGTTCTTGGGATTTTAGCTTCTTGTTCTTGAAAAGCTTGAA
This sequence comes from Jaltomata sinuosa, assembly GCA_003996215.1. Classification (NCBI taxonomy): domain Eukaryota; kingdom Viridiplantae; phylum Streptophyta; class Magnoliopsida; order Solanales; family Solanaceae; genus Jaltomata; species Jaltomata sinuosa. Next base: position 5,196 of record QJPP01000347.1, on the reverse strand, counting down.
GCTTGTGTTCATCTATTTTGTAAGAACTCTTTCTTATTATTATGAATACTAATTCTTCATTCTTTCGCTTTGCAAGCATGAGTAACTAACTTCCCACAACTAGGGTTGTGGGAGCCATGGCAAAAGTAGCAATATAGATTCCGGGTAGCGTAGGATTCAATTTATATGTTGTCACATTGTTAATCATTCATTATTAACATTTTCTAGTGGTTGCAAATATTAGAACATGCCTAGGTTTAATTTGCTTGAGTAAAGAGATTAAAACCGGGAAATTTAGTTAACTACGAGGATTCGAGACTACCAACTCTCGTCTTATGATTAATGCTGTAACTAGATTAATCTACTTGATGTTTAGGATTGAAATATAAAAGCTCACCTTTTCAAGTTTGAGAGAATTGAAAAGGAAATTCGTCTATTTGGTTGAGAAACGTTTAGACGATACTAGGACTTCAATCACATCGTGACATGCATATAGAAAGAACTCGGTTAAGCCTTGAGTCGAAATTGTTACAACGCCATGGTGAACAGTTCCCTAGTTCACTCTTATATTGATTATAATTCGTAAATTACTATTCGCATGATTCAAATATTGTTCACGCAAACCCCCCTATTTATCGGAAACTATTGATTACTAGTCATCTAATTCACTAACGACTTAATTTGCACCTTATTCCCTGTGGGATCGACCCCAACCTCTGTTGGGTTCTATATTTGACGACGACCGCTTACGCTTCGTAATTGGAGTCGTAATTTGGGTGTATCAGATACCACACCTGGTACTGGAATTACATAATGGTTGGCTCGGGTACCACACATGGTACGAGAATTTATAATAGTTGGCTCGGGTACCACGCCTGGTAGGGGTTGCCTTAATTGCATTACTATTTTATTTCGATGGTTCTATGAGTGGACCGGGTTATATTCTTAAACTGTGATATTTGCATAAGGTCCATGAGAGGTCGAGTGATTTATTTAAATGTGAGTTCAGTCTTAGAGTAGACTGAGATTGCATGTCTAACACTTAGGTGAGATTAGGGGGATCCTTGGTGGGTCCGAGTTATATGAAAAAGGGAATATGTTGCTGTTTTTGGGTGTGGTCAATGGTTATTATTTGGTTCATGTGTTAATAAGCTAAGAGAGGGATTTAATATATGGTTATTTGTTGACTTACTACATGTTTCCTGTACCTTACTATGTTATGGTTTACTGTTCACATTATGTTTATTAGAGCTGACCGATGATCCTACCGGTATATGATATTTGTGTACTGATTCTTCACTTCCTTTCTTTTTTGTGAGTATAGGAAATCTTCCGGCGGCTAATATGCGACCTCACCTGTAGTCCCAGTGCTTTTAGACATCAAGGGTGAGCTGCTTCGATCGAGCTACCTTGGTCTCTTTCATTTCAGTTATAGCCCACTTGTCTCAGACTTAGACTCTTATTTATTTTGGGGTTGCATCTCCACATTCTAGACTTTTGATAGTGTTTTGGTACGATGACTTTTAGGTTCTAGGGATGGATTTTCCGCAGGTTATTTATAATAGTATTGAGATTGATTGAATTGCTAGTTTATTTTCTTGCACACTGGTTTTGAGCTGTTAGAACGGTTAAGTTTGGTGTCGTTGATGGATCGCTCGCCCGGGGGTTGGTTGAGTACCACTCACGATGATCTAGGTCGTGATATGCGGGATATGTATGCCCAACTTTTTGACAGTTTAAGTACCTTCCTTACCCTTACGTTCGAGGACGAACGTGTGTTTTAGTGGTAGATAATGTAACAATCCTCATAGTAATTTTTGGATTTTCAGACATTTTGACTGTTTTTTCCCTTTTTGTTATTATATTATGCTATTTGTAGTCTGCAGGAGTGGGTGGCTCAGTTCCCGAGGTATTCAATTAGATTAGGAGAGTTTTTATTTTATTTTAGAAGACTTTGAAGTTGATATAATTGACTTGGTCAATATTTGGAGTTTCGAGCGTCGTATTAGAATTATATCAATTTCGTTAGGTCCAAAATTATATTTTTTGGCTAGTAGCACTGTTTGTTCAAATCTCGAGGCATTCGAGTACGTATTGGATAGTTAGTTGGTAAGTTGAATGTTTTGGCCTAGAGTTGACTTCGGTCAATATTTATTGATAACAATCTCCATTGATAAATTCAACAATTTTATTGAGTTCAGAATGTCAATTTTAGTCTAGCAACATAGTTAATTTGTGTTCACGGAGTTCTGAATAATTTTTGAGGGTCCATTTGAGGAGATTTTTATCCTTTCTTGTTGCTAAGTTTTTGGTGCTTGTGCAGGTGATTTTCCTCATCGCAATCACATAGAGGTTGTTGCAATCGTGATGGGCAAGTGCATTGTGCATCGCGATTGTGAGGGTCAGGATTGCGACCGCGTAGCTCTGGCTCAGGGTTCATCGCGATCGCGTGGTTGCTGCCACGATTGCAAAGGGTAAGCTGAGTGGATTCAGGTCTGGGTCAATGTATTTATCGCGATCGTGATGGTGGGTCACGCGATCGCGATGAGTAAAATGTCTGGCAGACTTAAATATTTTATTTTCAAATACAAAACTTCATAACTCATTTTTGGAGCTCTAGAACTCGATTTTTGGCGATTTCAAAGTGAGATTTGAGATTTTTTTTAATTGGGTAAGTTCTTACACTACTTTTACGCATTTTCTGATGATTAATCCATGAATTCACCTTCAAATCTTTATTTTTCAACTTGAAATTTTGGGGTTTTCTCGATAAAATTAAAGATTGATAATTTAATAATTTCAAGATTGATTTTAATTTCGTTTTTGATGGAATTTCATATTTAAACTTCTTAAGTTGTGGGTAAAGTATTTGTCACATAAATTTCTGATTTTCCCCTTTTAGGCTCGAGGTTGACTTCTTGAATCCGATTTAGAACCTTAGCAATATGGATATCATTATATTCGTGTTTATGCATAGAATTTGTTTTTGATAGAGTGATTGTGTTTGGAGGCTTTTTGTAAAGAAAAGGCTCAGGTATCACCTTGTAGAGTTTGCAGTTCAGTTTTGAGGTAGGTTATGACTTAACTTTCTTCAGACTTTACTTGGGTGGAAACTTAACGTGTAAAGCATGTTATAGAATGGGTAACTGGTAACTAGCATAGTTTTGAGTTGAATTGTGATGACCGTGTGGAGATCTATATTAATCATGATATTTGAGACATGGATGTGATAGTTACACCTATTTTCTACTCATTTTCGTGTTAATGCATATTCATACATCTCATAATTTATGAAAACAGAAAATTGTCACGACCCAACTCATCATGAGTGGCACCCACTGTAATGACCCTTCCGGCTATTTCCACGTATACATTTCCTTGTACCATTAGAGCTTGTTTGTAGCGGCCCCAAGTCACTTAAGGCTTGTCAGGACTGGTATTTCAGTGCCGGGTCCTTTAATAAATTTTCTGAACTTTGGGTAAAATGTCTCAGGGCTTTTCTCTCAATATATAAAGAGTTAGAAGTCCCCCAAAATACCAAATCGAAGGTCTACGAGTCTAGTTTCCAACGCACAAAACCTCATGTCCAACTGATCTCGGAGTAAAAAGTTATGACTATTTTAACGCAGACTGTCTGGCAGGAACCGGGTTGCGGACCGGGTCGCGAACCAGGTCGGGTCAAACTCGATTTAAAGCCTCAACTTCACATTTTAAAATGCCATTTTAGTTCTGAAACAGTGAGAAAACATAAGGGAGGGTTCCAAGAGAGTTCTTGAGTATCAAAATCGTGCGATGGTGAATTGCGAGCCTAAGTCTGAGAATTTATTAACATCGCGTGTATTTGAAAATATTTTATTTGAAAGTTGAATTTGGTAAAAAGTTATATTATATTACCCTTTTTAAAATATTTTAAAGGTTTATGAAAAATATTTTGTTACGATATAATTGTATATGTATTTATTTTATAAGGTTTTTATACATTGTAATATTTTAACGGAGATAGTAAATTTAGTTATGTTGAAAATTATTATTATAATATAGTAGGTTTTGTTTGAAATAATTTTCTATGAATTATGATATATTTAAAATATTATATTTATTTTACCACGAATTTATGCAATACCCGAATATATATATAACGGGATAAAAATTTCATGGTGTGCCACTTCCACTTCCACGTGGAAGTGGAGAGAGTGTCCAACCAATGTGTAATGGCAGGTGGCCAAACTTTGGCATGTATGGTAAGTGGTACATTTAGTGCTACTCATTCCTTTTTTTTTAAAAAAAACTTATCACTTTCTCTAAACAATTCATGTACTTATGTATGTTGCTGGAACGCTGCTGATTTGGGTTCCTCCAAATTTTCAAAAAATAAAGTTAAGCATTAGGTGGTGGCTATATACTATGTTTACTATGCACGTTAATGAGTGATTTTGGCAAGGGAAACTATTTTTAAGTAATATTTGATTTTCGAAAGAAATCGATTATCTACGTCAAGTTATTCAAGCCTAATTTCAAGTTTGATTTCATTTCGGAGTTTCTCGGAGTGGTTCGAGCATGGACATCGTCGTTCTAGCAGCTTGTCATCGGACGACAGATAGGTTACGGTTTATTTTCCCTAGACTCCGCATATATAGGATAAAATTGTATTAATGGGCATCCTTGGGTTGGTTTATTAGGTTGGTACCACATACCTCGACCGCTTTATTCATGTCCGCCTACTTTTGTTCCTCCGTTGCTTGTAGTGTTTGTCGATATATTTTATTTACCCTTGCGGTCCTGTGAGGCCTTGTTGACTCTGGAACATAGAAAGTGGGGTTTTGGGAATGTGGGATTTTGGGAATGTCCGCGAGTCCCGGGCATAGAATTATCTTTCTAGGCTGGTTATGCTTGCTGAGTAGCTGTGGGCCTGTGCAGGGTCGATAGGTTGATTGTGAGTTGCTGGGCAGCTATTGTGTGTGATCATACCATTTCCATGCATATAAAGAGGTTTTATCCATGTTTTACTATGGTTTTGGCTTCGGGCCTACTGGCACTATTTTCTAAACCTTGCATAGCCCCGGGGGTCCATTTTTGATGGAAATAATTTGGAAATGGTTTGATTTGACTTGTGAGTATTCTTGGGTAAAAGAAAGTAAATTATGTTTTAAATCATCAGTTTTACGATTAACGCTAGACTCGGCAGGGCCGAAGTGCTAGTTGAGTTTTCTTGTTACT
>QJPP01000346.1:0-79722 GCA_003996215.1 Jaltomata sinuosa | reverse complement strand
TTCCCTAGTATTTTTTGAGTCTAGATTTCAAATTTCGTGCGATTTGGAGTTGTAGAAGTGAAGTTGCCATTAAAGGGTTTTGAGCTTTTGAAGCTTTACAAACTTTGAAAGTGGGTCTATTGAATGAGGAGGAATTGGAGCTTAAAAACCATTGGGGTTTGTTCCTTACGTTAAGGGGAAGCTAATCCTAAAATTTGAGCCAATTCCGAGCTCATTTGAAGGTGTTGGTGTTTAGTGTGTGTTCTTGGTGTTCTAGGTGTTTTTGATATTCATCAAGAACATCTTGAAGAAGAAGAAGCCAAAAGGTACATTTGATCCAATTTTTTTCAAGTCAAAGTGGTCAAAGATATTTGTTGGGTCCACAAGTGGAATTTAAAAAAAAAAAAAAATTCCACGTGGACTGCCACGTCAGCAGCGCGTGTTGCCCAATTTCAGAGAGCAAAAATCTGCAGGTTCTATACTTAGTTTTTTTAGGGGTCTCAAATTTTGGAACCCCAAAATTTTTCTAAGTGTTGGAACTTTTAAGACCCCAATTTTTTTCTAAGTGTTGGAACTTCAAACTTCTTCTTCTACACTCATTTTTCTTTGATTTCTCAACTATTTAACAACTAATTAACATCTTTAATTACTTGTTAACTAGTTTTAAAACATCAAATCATCTCTTTGATTCTCCAAATTAAGCAACAACAAGTAGTTTCTCCTACTTTTTGTTACTTAATTCTTGAGTCCGAATTCTTTCGTGCTTCTTCCTCCTTCTTTTCTTGTCTTGTTTCGTTGATTAATTTCTTGATTCAAGTCCGTTTAGAGTCTTTCAAGTCATCCTTCTTTCAAGAGTCACAAGAATCTACTCCTCCACAAAGGATAGGTGACCTTGAGTTGATTGAGTGGAGCTAGTTCACTAACAATTTTGAGACGACGCCATAGAAGATGAGTTGAGAGTTTACATACGAGTGAGGTGAGGCTTTTTTTTCTACTAATATTGTTTGTTGAGTTTTTGTAGGTACAATGTCTAATCATTTTCCTTATAACCATGGAGGAAGGAGCTTGGTGAACAACATGGGGACGAATTTCAATGTGTCAAGGAGGGTGACCAATATGAATAAAAGGGTGGTTGAAACAAATGGGAGGTTTGGAGGTATAGAGAAAAGGGTAAAAAGGATGGATAGTATGAATGAAAGGAGGTTCCTTATGACAAGTCAAAGTGAAGAAACAAGAAGGACCTCGGGTCAAGAATTCAACCTATACTACCCCAACCAAATTGGAACCAATCCTACCCTCAAACTTCATTTCGAATGAACCCAAGCTATGATAGGCAAGTCACCCCACATCCAAATACACAACCATATCATCCACCACAAAGGAGTCCTTTTGTGGAAAACCAAGATAGAAGCCAAGCACCTCCACAAAATATATCACATGCATCCTTGCATGTACCTTATGTTCCAACCCAACAACACTACCCACAAGTACCCTACCAAGATATTTATTATCAAAACCCTCTTTATGATGAAATGTGTGAAGAGGTTAGCCCAAATGAATAGTGGGAAAGACCCGAAGGCTTTGGTATGAACCAAGGCATCATGAGATGTCAAGGAAAATGGGATAGTGGAGATAGGTATAGGAATGAAGGAGGAAGGTGTGAAGATCGAAGTGATCGATATGGTGGTCAAGGTGTTCCAAATCATGGGATGGGTGACAACATGGCGAGTCTTCCAATGTTCCAAGATGGTAGTCAAGCTATTCAAGCTAACTACAACACAAAAGGGGCAGACCAAGCCTATGGAGGTAATCATGATATACCTCAATCTTCTTCTCCTTCTATCAGTCGATGTTATAAGTGTCAAGGTGAAGGACATATTGCTAGAAATTGTCCACAAAAGAGGTCAAATGTTATCTTGTGTGATGAACCTTGTGCTAAAAATGTGATAGAGTATGAGGTTGGGAATGGTTGTGATGAACCTAAGGTTAGGCATGATGAAGCAACCTCAAATGTTGTTGATGAGAAATTGGAGAAGGATTTGAACTCTTCTTGTGATCTAAAGAGAATCATGGGGGATCTTTCTAAAGAGGAACTTGATCAAAGTGTGAACCTATTTCATGCAAGGTTCAAGATGATGGATTGGGTATGTTCCTTGGTCATTGATGGTAGGAGTAGTACTAATGTGGTGAGTTGCACTATGGTTGATAGAATGAAGCTTCCTACACAAAGACACCCCAAGCCATACACACTTCAATGTCTCATTGAGAATTATGAAGTAGAGGTAACCAAACAAGTGGTCGTGAATTTTAGCATTGGCAAGTATCGAGATGAGGTGTTATGTGATGTTTTGCCCATTCAATCTTGTCATATATTGTTTGGTAGACCTTGGCTAGCCGGTAGGGATGTTCGATATCAAGTGGAGTCCAATAAATACTCATTTGTATTTGGAGGACGAAGGCACATTCTTGTACCTTTAACACCCTATCAAGTGAGTGAGGACTACAAGATAATGAGGGAGCTTTAGAAAGTACTTAAGAGAGAAGAACTTGAAAAGGAGAAGAAAGAATTGGCTCAAGAAGGAAAGTTGTATGAGATTGATGAGCCAAGAAGTGACTTAAAAGAGGTGCACAAGGAGCACTTAATTTTGGGACTTGCCAATACCAATCCCCTATTATCTACTAACCATGGTGCTAGCATTTTGCCTAGTACCATCCCTTCTCTTTTGCAGGTTCATGGACAAATATTTCTAAAGGAGGATCCGAACAAAGTCCCTCATGAACAAAGGGTTGAAGGCCTAATAATAGAGCTACCTAGAAAGTCAACTCTTAAGAAGAAACACAAAGACCAAGTCTATGGGTCCAAAATGATGCATTGGAGGGAAAGCTTTGGAAAACCAAGTGTGGTGCACAAGAATGCAGACTCAAAAGCCCGTCTTCAAGGTATGTACCCTTCCCCTCTTATTCCAAGCAATCCTTGGAGTCATGATGACACTTTTCCTATGGTAGGTAGGTTTTGGAAATTGTATGACCTCATACCCTACCATGAGAGTGATGATATAGCTCCAATGTATTCATGGTTAGTTTTGGATATGCTTAAGTTATGTGTGTTTCATGTTTTGAATGCCAACCATAGTTATTGTTTGGGAAAGAATCCATGGTGCATTCGTGATGCCTGATTTATGTATTCTACTCCTTGTCACACTTATGTGGTTAGACAAGTTGAGGTGTTAGGATGGATTCTTAAAAGCATGACTCCATTTGTTTATCCATTCTTTGTGGGAGTTTGTTTGAGGAATAATAATAAAGTGTACTTGAAATGCTTAATCTCGTCCTCTTATGTTCCAAATTGTGAATGCCATCTTGTTAACATTTTTTTCTTAAAGTGTGTATTTGCAATTGAGAACCCTCGAGTGGATGCTAAGTTGCTTATTTATTTTTGGGAGAGTCCATGGATATTGAAAGCTCCTTGTCACCTTCATAGGGTTGGACAAGTTGAAGTTTCAAATGGAACTTTTGGAAGCATGTTTGGTTCTATGATAGGAGGGACCCCAAATCCTTGGGAGTATTATTTGGCATGGAGTGATTTGACTCCTAATAAATCCCTCGACTATTCTAGTAGCATGGCTTTGTTGGTGCACTTTCTTCCTTTGGAAAGTTGTCTTATAGAGAGGATTGTTTTGTGCTTAAAATGTCTCTTCTTATCTATCAGTGTCCTTATCGTTTGGCATGCCCTAGATGAGAATAGTGAGCTTAACACCTTTCTCTACTACCTTTTTGCTTATGATAATACCCGTAGTGGTGTGAGATTTATTTTGTATGGAGGTAAGGATATGTGGGTCTTTTACTTTTTTGACCCGAATGAACCCTTATGGGTGAGTGCACCACTTTTGGTGTGGCCTACTTGTGAGATAATGAAAGAATTATGTCTTATGGCTCCAAAGTTAGATATGATACTTGATGCCACAAAGACCTTTGTGTTTGCCTTGTCTCTTGATGTTTATCATAACCAAAACCTTTGCACCTTGTATGATGAGTTATTTTTATTGGAAGAAAAGGATATTTGGTTATATCTCAAATTTGTGCCCCCTTGGCATGGTGATATTGTTGCTAACCCTTGTACTAACCCTCATGCTTTGAGGATGTTTTAGTTGTTGTCCTCTCATGTGTCTTTAAGGTTTGGATTCGAGGACGAATCCTTTTCAAGAAGGGGAGAATGATACTAGCATGGATAGCATGGTTGACACGAGCATGGATGGTATAGATGACACGTACGATGTTCATGAAAAGGAAAGCATACAATGTGAGGGTGGTCCATTAAAGTGAGGTGGAAGGAGGAATTCAAGAATTCCCAAAAGAAGGCAACCAAACAAGGCCCTTACTTCATTAAGGGCAAAACTGTAATAGCTAGTGTCTTCTTATTCCCTAGTATAAGTAGTAGCTTTTCTTCATTTTGGAAGACTAGTTTTTGCATATTGAAGATTGATACTCTAAACTTGTAGTTGCTAGTGTAAGGCTTAGTGTAATTCCCTTAAGGAATTAGTGAGTGATTAGGGTGACTCTCTTGATTGTTAGTTTAACTTCTTTACTTAATTAATCGAAGGTCTCCCACTTGTGAATTTCATTTAGGTTTCCTTGATTAGTTGAGTTGAATTAGTATCTAGTTGTTGGAATCAATTGGGAGGTGAGGGTTTTAGCCCCTTGTTGCCCATAATTTCAATTCCTAGTTATTAATTCTCGTATCTTTTTCTTCGTTTCTTCTTGTTTGTTGTATTTCCGTTATCATTATTAAGGCAGCTTATATATAGTCAAATCTTCATAATTGTCATAGTTATATGTAGGATAATCACAGGTTATAAGTTGGTTCGCTCGGGACATTAGGGCATCGAGTGCATGTCCGTCTAAATGGAATTTGAGGCGTGACATATTTCCTAAATGTCGAAGCAGCCCCCTACTTATGGATGTGGCGCATGACACACTCATAAGAAAGGCACTACTAGAAATTGCTTCATAGACAGTTCCCTGGGACACTTGAACCTAGGCTCTGATACCAAGTTTGTCACATCCTAAATCTAGATGGGACAAACAAGTACCATGTATACATACATGCTATGCAGATAAGCTATGACAGATGATATATCAAGGATTCATGTACTATAGGCAACTAATAAGGATGATACATGCATATACAATGGCCTATGACCAACTGATACAAAATAATCGTACTGTAGTGTCCATGAAGCCTCTAAAAGAGTAAGAAACTATGAAACTGTGAAGTGGTCAGGACAGGGCCCCGCCATACCCATACTATGCATATATGTACAACAAAAGAGAGAACTATCTATAAACTAGCTCTAGGGGGAAATGGAGCTCACCAACTACTCTGCTGATACACAATAATGCCTACTGAGGAGGTTTGCAACTCTGTGTACCTAGTCTTGCATTTAAAAGAATGCAGCACCCCATTTCATAGGGGTGTCAGTACAAATAGAATATGTGTTGGTATGTAAGGCAGACTGAATAATAAGTATAGATAAGATAGCACAATGAAAGAATAAATATTGTGCTCAACTAAGATATATCTTTGCCAGGAAGTAACCTATGAAACTGTAAATCATATGAAATTACTCTGAAATTATTATACAAGTGTCTTCTTTCTTCTTTATTAATATGGGATCAATTGATACAATTTTTTGTGGAATCAAGTAATTTAGTTACTTTCAAATGAACAAATGATAGCATCTGAATGTGAGCCTCGAGGGCTTTATATCAACTTGACAACATATGAACTCTTTTATCTCTGATCTCAGATGAAAATATTAAGTCTCATAGTCTCTGATCTTTGATGGTATGCTATAAAGGCACAACTCTGAGGGTCATCCCGCAGGCGGATACACCATATATGGCTCTACTCTGAGGTGTATAGCCATAATAGGCTGGTACGCCCATAGGCTCAACTCTGAGGATCTTTGTCTCAACCAAGTGCACAAGGCAACATTGCATCGTGAGTCAAGTGAATATAATATCTCTGACCTTCCCCCACTATCGCTTAATTTATATTTTAACAACTGATGCCACAAGGTCCTCTAAATAATTAATTATAAATGAAATCAACTGTACAAATAGGGAGCTCTGAATGATAATTTATGAACTCTGAGTGACCGATGATAATCTATGATTAAGTGAATCACCTAGTAAACTTTGCTCTATTTCAAATGAATCATAAGGACATGTATTTACTGGATAAATAATGAATATGATATGACAAGAGAATCATCTTTAGACATATAATGAATGTACTATATGAGTTCTATGGAATGCAAACGAAGGCACATATATTGCTTTGATGGCTATGTGAACACTATGAATCATAGCAATTAGCTCGAATACTCTGAATGTATGGATAATGAATAACTGATATGACAGGGTGATTACTATGAAAAATAGGGCACATAACAATTGAATACCGATCTCTATAAATCATATAAATGATGTAGACCCTTGTAGAGAAATATGTGATGTAGGGTCGTTCCTTGCAGCGAAGGAGGTTTTAGCTTTACATACCTTCATTTTAGGCTCGGGAAATGTCAATGGACAGTACCCCTTCCTACCAGCTGATAATCTATACAAATCAAGTGGTAGAACTATTACAAATAGCCCACAAACACATTCTAGATGTATCAGCAATATATCGGCTATTAGGCGAGCAACTTGCTCATTGGATTCTCTCTATACTTATGATTCTTTCTAATTCCCTTCTCTTATTACAACCATAAGTTAGAAATACATAGGACATATTTATAGCAGCTGATAATGGAAAAAGAGGGAAGAAAAGAAGGAAAGAAAATAAAAGAAGGATATGTGAGTTAATATTCAAACTCTTGAATTTATGGACAACAAGGGACTTGATACCCTCACCTCCCAATTGAATTTAATAATTCAAACACAAATCCTAGTTTGAGAAAAATCAAAGGAAACCAAAAAACCACAAATGAGCAACCTTCGATTAACCAAACCAAGAAGTTCACCAACAATTTCAAAATCCACACTACTAAAATTACCAACTAATGCTAGGCTTCACCTAGAAACTACAAGCTAAATACCTAGAAACTACAAGCTTCAAAGCTCAATATTCATCAAAACTTCTTGGTGTTCTTGGTTTTTAGTGTGTTTTCTTGGTGTTCTAGGTGTTTAGTGTGTGTTCTTGGTGTTCTAGGTGTTTTTGATATTCTTCAAGAACATCTTGAAGAAGAAGAAGTCAAAAGGTATATTTGATCTAATTTTTCCCAAGTCAAAGTAGTCAAAGATGTTAGTTAGGTCCACAAGTGGAATTTAAAAAAAATAAAAATCTGAAGGACCAAATCTGCCCCTTAGAAAAAGTTTTGGGGGCTGAAATGCACACTTGCAAACTTGGACAGAATGCTTCAAATTTTGGGACTCCAAAATTTTTCTAAGTGTTGGAACTCTTAAGACCCCAAATTCTTTCTAAGTGTCTACACTTCAAACTTCTTCTTCTACACTCACTTCTCTTTGATTTCTCAACTATTTAACAACTAATTAACATCTTTAATTACTTGTTAACTAGTTTTAAAACATCAAATCATCTCGTTGATTCTCCAAATTAAACAACAACAAGTAGTTTCTCCTACTTTTTGTTACTTAATTCTTGAGTCCGAATTCTTTCGTGCTTCTTCCTTTTTCTTTTCTTGTCTTGTTTCGTTGATTAACTTCTTGATTCTAGTCCTTTTACCTTCAATCGAGTCGTCCATCTTTCAAAAGTCACAAGAATCCACTCCACCACAAAGGATATGTGATCTTGAATTGATCAAGCAAAGCTAGTTCACTATTAATTTTGAGACGACACTTTAGGAGGTGAGTTGAGATTACATACGAGTGATGTGAGGCTTTTTCTACTAATATTGTTTGTTGAGTTTTGTAGGTACAATGTCTAATCATTTTCCTTAAAACCATGGAGGAAGGAGCTCGGTGAACAACATAGGGACAAATTCCATTGTGTCAAGGAGAGTGACCAATATGAATGAAAGGGTGGTTGAAACAAATGGGAGGTTTGGAGGTATGGAGGAAAGGGTGAAAAGGATGGAGGTTTGGAGGTATGGAGGAAAGGGTGAAAAGGATGGATAGTATGATTGAAAGGAGGTTCCCTAAAAGGAGGTTCCCTAAAAGGAGGTTCCCTATGACAAGTCAAAGTGAAGAAACAAGAAGGACCATGGGTCAAGAGTCCAATCTATACTACCCCTAATCAAATTGGAACCAAACCTACCCTCAAACTACATTCCGAATGAACCCGAGCTATGTTATACAAGTCACCTCACGTCTAAATACACACCCATACCATAAAGGAGTCCTTCTTTTGTGGAAAACCAAGATAGAAACCGAGCACCTCCACGAAATATATCACATGCATTCTTGCATGTACCTTATGTTTCAACTCAACAACACTACCCACAAGTACCCTACCAAGATATCTATTATCAAAACCCTCTTTATGATGAAATATGTGAAGAGGTTAACCCGAATGAATGGTGGAAAGGATCCAAAGGTTTTGGTATGAACTAAGACATGAGATGTCAAGGGAAATGGGATAGTAGAGATAGGTATAGGGATGAAGAAGGAAGGTGTGAAGACCAAAGTGATCAATATGGTGGTCAAAGTGTTCCAAATCATGGGATGGGTGACAACATGGCGAGTCTTCCAATGTTCCAAGATGGTAGTCAAGCTATTCAAGCTAACTACAACACAAAAGGGGAAGACCAAGCCTATAGAGGTAATCATGATATACCTTAATCTTCTTCTCCTTCTACTATTCAATGTTATAAATGTCAAGGTGAAGGACATTGATAACGGGAATTAAACAAACAAGAAGGAAAGAAGGAAAAGATATGAGAATTAATAATTAGGAATTGAAATTATGGGCAACAAGGGGCTAAAACCCTCACCTCCCAATTGATTTCAACAATTAGAAACTAATTCAACTCAACTAATCAAGGAAAACCAAATGAAATCCACAAGTGGGAGACCTTCGATTAATTAAGCAAAGAAGTTAAACTAACAATCAAGAGAGTCACCCTAATCACTCACTAATTCCTTAAGGGAATTACACTAAGCCTTACACTAGCAACTACAAGTTTTAGAGTATCAATCTTCAATATGCAAAAACTAGTCTTTCAAAATGAAGAAAAGCTACTACTTATACTAGGGAATAAGAAGACACTAGCTATTATAGTTTTGCCCTTAATAAAGTAAGGGCCTTGTTTGGTTTCCTTCTTTTGGGATTATTCAAGCTTCTCCAATGATTCCCTTTTCATGAACATTGCTTGAAGGTCTTGGAGATCTTTAGCTTGACTACGTATGAAAGGCCTTGAAGGATAAGTGTCATCCAAGATAGTACCATCCATGCTTTCCAATCTAGTATCATCCTCCCCTTCTTGAAAATGATTCATCCTCGAATCCAATGGATCACCTACAACACAAGGAGAAAGATCACTAACATTGAAAACATTATGAACATTATACTCACTTGGTAAGTCAATCATGTATGCATTGTCATTTATCTGCTTGAGCACTTTGAAGGGTCCTTCTCCCCTTGGGCTTAGATTTCCTTTTCGAACTTGTGGGAACCTCTCCTTTCGAAAATGAACCCACACCCAATCTTCTGGGTTGAAAATCACTTCCTTTCTTCCATGATTCTTTTGGTTGGCCACCTTTGAATTGTTCTTTTCAATGGCCTCTTTTACCTTGGAATGAATGTTCATCATCTCCTTTGCTCTTTGTTCAGCATCTAGGCTCACAATAACATGGCTAGACAAAGGCGTCATAGTTAATGGAAACAAAGGCTTAAAGCCATAACATGCTTCAAATGGGGACATTCCAATAGAAGAGTGGAAAGACCAGTTATATGCAAATTCTATCAAGGGTAAATGGTCTTCCCAAGTGGTTGGGGTGCCCCTAATCATACACCTAAGCATGCTTCCAAGAGTCTGGTTGACTACTTCGGTTTGTCTATCCGTTTGAGGATGACAAGAAGTAGAAAACATGAGTTTGGTACCAAGTGTACCCCATAGATTCTTCAAAAAATGACTAAGAAATTTGGAATCCCTATCACTAACAATGGTTTGAGGGACTCCATGCAATTTAAGCACATTAATGACAAACAAGGATGCTACATGGGATGCATCATCACATTTATGGCCTGGAATGAAATGAGTCATTTTAGAGAACCTATCCACTACCACAAATATGCTATCATGTCCTCTTTTAGTCCTAGGAAGTCCTAACACAAAATCCATAGAAATGTCCATCCATGGACCACTAGGAGTAGGAAGAGGGGTATACTTACCTTGAGGCTGAGTCGTGGATTTGGCTTGCTTTTATTCGAGACATTGTCCACAAATCCGCTCCACATCATGCTTCATCTTTGGCCAATAAAATTGTTCCATAAGGATGTCAAGTGTCTTGGGTACTCCAAAGTGCCCCATCAAACCACCACTATGAGCTTCCTTGACAAACAACTCTCTCCATGAACTCATGGGCACACAAACTCGCCCATTCTTGAACAAGAATCCATCAACCAATTGGAACCTATCAACCCGCTTCCCTTGACTAAGACAATCAAAAGTTTCTCTGAAATCGGGATCCATAGAATAGAATCCCTTCAAGCTTTCAAATCCCATCATTTTAGAAGCCAAGGTGTTGACCAATACAAACTTCCTTGATAGAGCATCCGCTACTACATTCTCTTTACCTTGCTTGTAGTTGATCACATATGGAAAGGTCTCAATGAATTCAACCCATTTGGCATGTCGCTTGTTCAACTTGGATTTCCCCTTAAGATGTTTCAAGGACTCATGATCGGTCCTTATCACGAACTCTTTGTGCCACAAGTAGTGTTTCTAATGAGACAATACCCTCACAAGTGCATATAATTCCTTGTCATAAGTTGAGTACCGAAGAGTAGCTCCCTTTAGTTTTTCACTAAAGTAAACCAATGGTTTTCCCTCTTGCATCAAGACACCACCTATCCCAACACCCGAAGCATCACACTCTATCTCAAAAGCTTTATCAAAATTAGGTAATTGGAGTAATGGGGAGGAACTCAACATGGACTTCAATGCTTGAAAGGACTTCTCTTATTCTTCCCCCCACACAAAAGGTACATCTTTCTTGATCAATTTGGTTAATGGGGAAGCAATTGAACTAAAATCCTTCACAAAACGCCGGTAAAAGCTCGCCAACCCATGAAAACTTCTTACCTCAGTTGCATTGGATAGGGTTGGCCAAGTCTTGATTGACTCCACCTTTTCTTAATCAACCTATATACCACTTGCACTAACCACAAAGCCCAAGAACACTACCTTTTCAACACAAAAAGAACACTTCTTGAGATTCGCGAGTAACCTTTCTCGTAGCAAAATATCAAACACTTGTTTCAAATGGCCTACATGCTCTTCAATTGTCTTGATATACACAAGTATGTCATCAAAGTACACAACTACAAACTTGTTGATGAAGGGTTTTAGAACATGATTCATCAACCTCATGAAAGTGCTTGGAGCATTAGTCAAACCAAACGGCATCACAAGCCATTCATACAACCCAAATTTTGATTTGAAAGCCGTCTTCCATTCATCACCCAGTTTCATTCGAATTTGATGGTACCCACTCCTAAGATCAACCTTTGAGAAAACACTTGCTCCATAAAGCTCATCCAACATGTCATCAAGTCTAGGAATTGGATGCCTATACTTGATTGTAATCTTGTTCACAGCTCTACAATCAATGCACATTCTCCAAGTACCATCCCTTTTGGGAACAAGGATAACCGATACGGCACACGGGCATAGGCTTTCTTTGAGCAATCCCTTTTCAAGGAGTTCTTCCACTTGCCTTTGTAGCTCCTTGGTCTCTTCTGGATTACACCTATAGGCTGGTCGGTTGGGAATTTGTGACCCCGGCACAAAGTCAATTTGGTGCTCAATTCCCCTCAAGGGTGGTAGTTCCTCGGGCATCTCATCCGGAAATAGTTCATCATAGTCCTGCAAAAGAGAACAAACAATACTAGGCAAAATGCTAGTATCTTGGTTAGCATGCAATAAAAGATTGGTGTTGACAGGGCACACTAAAAAGCGTTCCTAATCCACACCCTTTAGACAATTGTTTGGCTAGGCTTTCATACACATGTTCTTCTTATTTTTAGCCAAGTCACTTCCCTCTTTTGGAATAATGGTGGAACTTTCACCTTCACTCTTTGCTTCTTCCACCCTTATTCTCTCCCGAAGCTCCTTCATAGCCCGATAGTCCTCACTCACTTGGTATGGGGTGAGAGGTGCAAGTACATATTTCTTACCGTCAATCACAAAAGCATACTTGTTGGTCCTTCCATAGTGCACAACATCTCTATCAAATTGCCAAGGCCTTCCCAACAATACATGACAAGCCAACATGTAATACTAGCATGGATAGCATGGTTGACACGAGCATGGATGGTATAGAGGACACATACAATGTTCGTGCAAAGGGAAGTTTATGAGTCCGTGGGATTGATGTGGATGAAGAAAAGAGGCCATTTGTGCAATTGGCTAGGCTTTAAATTCAAGAATCCACAAAGAAGACAACCAAACAAGGCCCTTGCCTCATTAAGGGCAATATTGTAAAAAGTCAATGTCTTCTTATTTCCTTAGTATAAGTAGTAGTTTTTCTTCATTTTTGAAGACTAGTTTTGGTTGTTGAATATCGATACTCTAAATTTGTAGTTGATATCTTAGTGATTAGTTTAATTCCCTTAAGGAATTAGTGAGTGATTAGGGTGAACTCTCCTAATTCTTAGTTAATTTCTTTTGCTTAATTAATCAAAGTGTCACCCATTTGTGGAATTCTTTGGTTTCCTTGGTTGATTGAGTAGGGTTAATTTCTTAGTTAT
This sequence comes from Jaltomata sinuosa, assembly GCA_003996215.1. NCBI lineage: Eukaryota > Viridiplantae > Streptophyta > Magnoliopsida > Solanales > Solanaceae > Jaltomata > Jaltomata sinuosa. The sequence goes on along the minus strand of QJPP01000346.1, from coordinate 66,809 downwards.
TGAAATCAATTGGAGATGAGGGTATCAAGTCCCTTGTTGCCCATAATTTCAATTTCTAGTTGTTAATCCACATATCTTTTTCTTCCTTCTTTCTTGTTTGTTTAATTCCATAATCATTTGGTATCAGAGCTTGGTTTAGGTTTGTTTCTACAAATCTAAGTCTTGGGAATTTGATATCTTCAAAATCTAAAAAAAAAAAAACCGTCCAAAAAAAAAAACCAAAATTTTTTCTTGTTTGATTTCTTGTTTTTGACACTAAATTATCGTTCCCTAGTATTTTTTGAGTCTAGATTTCAAATTATATTCAATTTCGAGTTGTAGAAGTGAAGTTGCCATTGAAGGACTTTGAAGCTTTGAAAACTTGCAAACTTGAAAAGTGGGTCTTTTGATTGGGGAGAAATTGGAGCTTAAAAACTATTAGGGTTTTTTCCCTAAGTCGAGGGGAAGCTAATCCTAAAGTTTGAGTCAATTCCGACTTGATTTGAAGGTGTTGGTGTTTAGTGTGTGTTCTTGGTGTTCTAGGTATTTTTGATATTCATCAAAAATATCTTGAAGAAAAAGAAGCCAAAACGTACATTTGATCCAACTTTTCCAAGTCAAAGTGGTCAAAGATGTTTTTGGGTCCACAAGTGGAATTTTAAAAAAAATAAAAATAAATCTGAAGGACCAAATCTGCCCCTTAGAAAATATTTTGGGGGCTGAAATGCACACTTGCAAACTTGAACAGAATGCTTCAAATTTTGGGACCCCAAAATTTTTCTAAGTGTTGGAACTTTTAAGACCCCAAAATTTTTCTAAGTGTCCAAACTTCAAACTTCTTCTTCTACACTCATTTCTCTTCGATTTCTCAACTATTTAGCACCTAATTAACATCTTTAATTACTTATTAACTAGTTTTAAAACATCAAATCATCTCTTTGATTCTCTAAATTAAACAACAACAAGTAGTTTCTCCTACTTTTTGTTACTTAATTCTTGAGTCCGAATTCTTTCGTGCTTCTTCTTCCTTCTTTTCTTGTCTTGTTTCGTTGATTAATTTCTTGATTCAAGTCTGTTTAGAGTCCTTCAAGTCATCCTTCTTTCAAGAGTCACAAGAATCTACTCCTCCACAAAGGATAGGTGACCTTGAGTTGATTGAGTGGAGCTAGTTCACTACCAATTTTGAGACGACGCCATAGAAGATGAGTTGAGAGTTTACATACGAGTGATGTGAGGCTTTTTTCTACTAATATTGTTTGTTGAGTTTTTATAGGTACAATGTCTAATCATTTTCCTTATAACCATGGAGGAAGGATCTTGGTGAACAACATGGGGACGAATTTCAATATGTCAAGGAGGGTGACCAATATGAATGAAAGGGTGAGTGAAACAAATGGGAGGTTTGAAGGTATGGAGGAAAGGGTGAAAAGAATGGATAGTATGATTGAAAGGAGGTTCCTTATGACAAGTCAAAGTGAAGAAACAAGAAGGACCTCAGGTCAAGAATCCAACCTATACTACCCCAAACAAAATTGGAACCAAACCTACCCTCAAACTACATTCCAAATGAACTCAAGCTATGATAGGCACCCCACATCCAAATACACAACCATATCATCCACCACAAAGGAGTCCTTTTGTGGAAAACCAAGATAGAAGCCAAGAACCTCCACAAAATATATCACATGCATCCTTGCATGTACCTTATGTTCCAACCAGACAACACTACCCACAAGTACCCTACCAAGATATCTATTATCAAAACCCTCTTTATGATGAAATGTGTGAAGAGGTTAGCCCGAATGAATGGTGGAAAGGACCCGAAGGATTTGGTATGAACAAAGGCATGAGATGTCAAGGAAAATAGGATAGTGGAGATAGGTATAGGAATGAAGGAGGAAGGTGTGAAGACCGAAGTGATCGATATGGTGGTCAAGGTGTTCCAAATCATGAGATGAGTGACAACATGGTGAGTCTTCCAATATTCCAAGATGGTAGTCAAGCTATTCAAGCTAACTACAACACAAAAGGGGAAGACCAAGCCTATGGAGGTAATCATGATATACCTCAATCTTCTTCTCCTTCTATCATTCGATGTTATAAGTGTCAAGGTGAAGGACATATTGCTAGAAATTGTCCACAAAAGAGGTCAAATGTTATCTTGTGTGTGGACCTTGTGCTAAAAATGTGATAGAGTATGAGGTTGGGAATGATTGTGATGAGCCTAAGGTTAGGCATGATGAAGCAACCTCAAATGTTATTGATGAGCAATTGGAGAAGGGTTTGAACTCTTCTTGTGATATTCACGGGGCACCATTCTAGCAGCTCTACCAAAGAAGAGTGAGCAGATTATGACTCTAGCACCTACAGGTGCGACAACTGACACTTCATCTGAGGTACCAGCCACAGAGACTAGTACTTCCATAGCTCTCATAACCTCACTCACTATTGCAGCCCATCCTCTAGCTCTAACCTCTGATTATGCTTTGACTAGGCTAGCTTCAGATCATTTGCCCAAAAGGCTGAGTAGGCAGAGAAGCAGGCGGAGATCTTTGTTAGTCAGTTGAAGACCTTCTTCTAGAAGTCTATTGAGACTGCCCTTGTGCCCATCCTTAAGTCAATCCCACAGGTGAATTTCTATCTTGACGGGATAGAGATGAGGGTAAATGAGCGGTTGAAGGCTATTATAGCTCTAGACCTTAGGTCCATCCTTGCCAAGCTTACACAGGCTCGTGCTAATATTTTTACACTACATCAATGACCATTCTTGATGCTCCTATAGCAGACCTATTTGTACCTATAGAGGATGATAGGACCTTTGTTGACTTGATAGGTGAGTCACCCCCACATGATGAAGAGAAGAGAGTTAAAGACGATGATGATGTTGATAGGAAGTGCACTGCTAAGAAAGCGCAATATCAAGAGAAGAAAGAGTTGAAAGAAGTGAAACGATGATCTAGAGAGGAAGCTAAAAGAGTTGGAGACTATTGTGTCCAAACACACACGCAAGTTTACATAGTCTGACAAGTTATATAGGACTTGTACATCCAAATATCGATCCCACAGGGATTTGACAAATTGATTAACTAATTTGAATTCTTATAGTTCCTATTCAGTAAGAGACAAATGATAATGAGTGATTTTATGCTTTGAAAGTAAATAAAGTAAATTGGAGTAACTCATATATTATTGGGTTGATATTGATATTAGAGAAATGACCTAGTGTTGTGGTATTTCAACAATCTAGTTGGGTCTTTGTTATATCTTTTTGTTTACGCAAGTGTACGTGACCGACCATACAAGTAATACATGATGTGAGTCATACCCAAGAGATTTGATGAATTGACTTCTAGTTTGAATTCTTATAGTGTCTATTCAGTAGATAACAAGCAATATAGAGTGATTTTGGTGTTTTAAAAGTAAACAATAACAATTGTAGACAAGTTGTGATTTGAGGTTGTAATTCAAATTTGAGAACATAATCCAACGTTATGGTATATATGAAAATCTAGTTGAGTTTTCAAACCTTATGTTTAGTTGATTTCCTGAGTTACTAGTTGTAGTTGAAGCTAAAAGAGTTGGATTTTACTAGTTTGAATTCTTAACGCCTATATTCCTATGGTCGTCAGTCGATAGTGAAGGGTATATGATTTCTCTTCCATATCAACTGGGCAACGCTAATGGGTGTATTCCTATCCCCATTAGAGAATCATTCCCCTTAACTATTGAGTTCACAACCAATCCCTACCTTACCTTATTACATACATAAACACCATATTCCTAGTCTAATTTATGCACCATAGATAGTGTTTGCTAGGTGATCAAGTTAACAAGCAATTAAGAGCAAAGAAAGATAAATAACTTAATAATAGAAATCTAAACTAAACAATATGATAATTAAATATCAACCTTCATGTATTTAATCACCACCCTAGATACTAAAGATTTAGTTGCTCATGAATCTCTTTAGAAGAACAGATTTCATAAGTTTACAAGAAAGGAATCAAAAATAAAATAAAGAAATAAAACAATACCTTGTTCTTGAGCTTTGCTGTAGGTTTTTCCTTCCCTAAATCAATTGTTAATGATAGAAAACGTTTATATGGGGTATATATATAGAGTTTAGGAACCCTTAGGACTAAGAAAACCAATCCAACTCGGGTTAGGATTCACCTTCGCTCGCACCACGGCCAAAAAGTGGTGTCGTGGCATGGAGAACAACTTAAACTTCAGATAACTGCTGAAACTCATGCCACTCCTTGCTTTGGGGTGTGTGGCATGATCAACTACTGCTGGAACTTTAGAGGGCCAGTTTAATCTGTGCCACTGCCCACTTTGGGTCAGTGGTGCAAGGCACAACTCTCTTAGCCAATTTCACTCATTTTGTGTTGCTTTGCGACACCACTTCTTCCTTAGTTCCTTTTGATCCTTGGTGCTTCTTTTCCTCTTTTTTAAGCTCCAAATACCTTAAGATACTCCTCCATAAACAAAACACTCAACCCAAGTGTAATTCATATCATTTACACTCAAGACAACACTAAAAAGAGAACAAATAAGAGGTGAATTATTGTTCAAAAGCATAACTTTTAGCCTCTCATAAACACCCCACACTTAAACCCGTGCTCGTCCTAGAGTAATTTATACACTCATGTCCTATATTCTACTACAAACTACACCAATTTAATAAGTGTACTCAAGCTAAAACTACAATGACTACCAATGACAAGCACTTAACGCAACATGATTCATTCATTCAAAACTCATAAATGACATCTCCAACACCACTTAGCCTCAAGAATTGCCTCTACGATATTAGCAAACACTCATAAGTCACTCAATAAAGATATAAAGTATTTCACCTATCTTTCATCAATCATGTGCCCTCACCATAAGAGAGTTACCCATTTTTACTCAAAAGAATACATTTTATCACATGAATGGGTATAAGAATAGAATTACGCTCTCACTTTCACAAAGAAGTTCATATGCAACATACGATGAACCATAAGCTTACCCTTAGTGTACGGCTTCACTAATATAAGAATATCAAACTCAAGATCAAGTAGTACTTTCAAGGTTGTAACATAGGCTAAGGGATGGGTAGGAACTGTTTTGGCTAAAATAGTGACTATTTCCCTAAGCGCTTTAATACATCACATTTTTTCTTATTATAAGAACCTTCCTTAACCAACTAGACCTCTTTTTTCTACTCTTCTCACCAGTAAATTTTCTTTATTTTCCTATCTCTTTAAGCAAGTTCACACACCACTAGTAAGGAGTACTTAATTATCAAACACTTTTTCTTTCTTGGTTCTTTTTCTACTTTAGTGTATGATTTTTTTCTTTATTGCGCCCTTAGACTTTTCTACAGGCTTTCCATCTTCAATTATTTTCTTTTTTTCATTCTTACTCCCTCCAACTTCTTATTTGTCAATTAAAGAGCTTAAGAGTTTTGGATCAACTTCATGGTCAATTGAAAGAAAAGGATTAAGCTTTAGATGTGGCTACCAAAAGAATAGGCAAAAGGTTAAATGGGGCTAACTGGGATCACTTTTGGGTAGGTAAAGCAAAGGATAAAAATGGGCTAGTCAAAGAAATGCCTATATCATCTCCTAAACTTAACATTCTTTATTTTATTTTGCAAACACACCGAGCAAGTTCTAGACATCAACATGAACACATGGAATATCATAAAATTTTAACACACATAGAACATGTTCAACTCAAGAAGGTTCCATACAGGCTCTCAATCAAGCAAACAACAAGAGTTCAAATTTAAGCCAAAAATCATACAAGAGTCAAGTAAATTAGCCTAGGTGTCTCAAAAGAGGTCATTCAATTTTTCACAGCATGCTTTCAAGTTCAAAACCAACTTGCATCATTAAGTCAATTATAGTTCCTAACTAGAGAACCTAGCATTGAATTGGTCCTAAAGACTCTCTGTCCCCTACTGACTAACTTTTCCATCAAGACAGTCATCAACCATCCATTGTTGGGAAGAGTCATTCTACCTAAAAATTAAAAAACCACTCATAAAAGCAAAAAAAATAAAAAGAATACTCGATTCAAAGGGCTCCCCCTCAAAAAAAGAACCAAAAATAAAATCCAAGGGGTGGGCGGAGTATGCCTCTAAAAAGAAACTAAAAGCTAAAAACTATCCTAACTAGAGAATAAAAGAAAATCTTCTTGTGTGTTTTTACACTTTTTCGAAAAAAAAAAATAATTTTTTTTCTATCTAAAAAAGCCCTATGGCATACTTCACCCTTAACCAATACTGGAAGATATCTCGCTCCACACTTAGAGTCATGCTTTGTCCCCAAAGCAATAAATAAGATAAAATCCAGGTTAGAAATACTCTCTGAGGCCCTCTAGGGACTAGCTAACAACATGCTTTTCTTGCAATCAATCAAAGGGCGAACAACCCCATACTTAAGCTTCAACCATACTTCTTAGCTTGCAAATTTGGATACTCAGACTTCCCAAGAGATGCACAAAACCAAAAAGAAACACAAAAAGTGAATATAAAAATAAATACATAACTAAACTATTACAAAATTGGGTTACCCCCCAATCAGCGTCTGATTTAACGTGTGGCATGACGCATGTCTCAAGTTCAACTAATTTCTCTTAATCTCTTCCTCCCCCTATGATAGAGCTTTCTCCTCTTCTTCACTCTTGGAGGATCACTTTCTTCATTCACTTTCCTCTTATTCTTAACATCCCTTTTTGGGTCACTATTGGGCCACTTAAACAAATGCTCATGCTTTTGCAGCACTTTGAGAAATTCTTCTTGTTGTACCTTGGATAATTTGGTAGTAATCTTAAAATTTTCAACTCTTTTTAGCGCACACTTTTCCACTCTACACTTAATTTTTCCCACTTCTATGATCATGCACAAATCTATATAGTATGAAAGAGTGGAGAGTGACTTATATACCTTGAACGTCACCTCCTCCTCGTGAACTCTCATCTTCAATTCTCCCTTGATCACATCTATCAATGCACCACCAGTTGTAAGAAATGGGTATCCCAAGACAATAGGTACCTGCTCATCTGTTCATAATCCAAAATAATAAAGTTGGTAGGAATCACAAACTTACCCACCTTGATGAGCACATCCTCAATTATGCCCTCTGTATATACACGAGACCGGTCTATTTGTTGGAGGGAAATAGTGGTGGGGCATGGCTTTCCCAAGCTTAGTGTCATAAAAATAGATAGAGGCATTAAGTTAATACACATCCCAAGATCACACGATGCATGCCCAACTTCATCTTCACCAATTTGCATGGAAATGGTGAAACTCCCCAAGTTTTTCAACTTTTGATGGAGCTTTCTCAATACCCTCAAACTACACTCTTCAGTGAGTGCAACCATCTTAAACTCTCTCAGCTTTCTCTTTCCAGCCACTATATCTTGTAAGCACTTAGCATACTTTGGCATGTCCATCAAAGCATCAATCAAAGGAATATTGAGGTGAAGTTGCTTGAAGATATTAAGGAACTTCTTATAATTAGCATCTTCCTTGATTTTCTAGAACCTTTAAGGGAATGCTGGTAGAGGTCTCTCTCATACCATCTCAGGCTGCTCAACAGTCTTTTCTTCAACTATATTTTCTACCGCACTCTCTAACTCTGGTTCAGGTGTTGGTGCAGGAATCAATGCTCGTGAAAATAGAGGTGGGCACGTAATGTTGTCAAAGTTAATTACCTTTATCTTTGGACGCTCTAAATCTAGCAAGTCTCACCCATTTCTCAAAGTAATATCCATAACCTTCTTAGGTATCTCTACGTATCTAGGCAAGGTACCTTGAGGTCTATCATGAAGTGTGGTAGAAAGTTGCCCCATCTAAATCTATAATTCTGTGATAGTCTTCTTGATTTCAACATTAACTTATGCATGTGCTTGCTGAACTTTTTGTTATTGGTTCATAAATTTCTTTAGAGTTTCCTCCAAAGAACTACTCATCTGTTGACGTTACTGTACATATTATTATCTCTAGACCTAATGATTTCTAAAGCATGGTTCTCACCACACTTTTCACAAAATAATGCAGCTGCCTAAATTTGTTGTACCTACTACACCTGATTTGTACTTGGAGCTATCAACTTCTGCTTCACCAATGTACATAATTGACTAATATCCAACCGAGTGGCTGGCATTTCATCAAGCTCTAGTTTGCCTAGTGGTTCTTGAGTAGATGTGAAAACTTTGCTAGGCTCCGTGTATCTCTATTTCCTGCAGACATTAGGTTAAGTAGAGCCTTAATCTCATCATAGCTCTTGGAATAAAATTGCCCTAAAGTTGTAGCATCTAGAAGAGATTTTGAGGCTAGCTTCAATGAAATTATGCCTAATAATCTCCTTTGGGCTACTGGTGATGCAAACAATCTCTCAAATACCCCTTGTATCATTCTTAATGTGGTAGGGATTCATCATCTTTTTGTGCAAATCCAAAAAATTTGCCTCTGTGCTCTTTCGTTCTTCTAGATGAGAAGAACCTATTACGGAACATGTCTGACAAGATATTCCATGATGTAATTGAACCTGCAAGCTCAGTCTACAACAATTATTTTGCTTCTCTAATTACTGAGAATGGAAACAAGGCCAATCTAACATATTCGTCGAATACTCTTTGGTAGTAAAAGTTATCACTCAACTCGACAAACTCTTGAAGGTTCTTGTGTGAGTCTTGATACGATTTAACCTCATATTGGCAATTGCTCTATACCAGTCGCACCATGCCTTCTCTAAGCTCAAAATTTCTGGTGATAGTCAGCTTTACTGTAGCTTTGGAGGCATTTTGTTGATTTGGCCTCGCAAAATTTAACACTAGGTTATGTGGTAGAGCAGCGGGTTGGACTGCAACTATTTTTTGCATTATTCAAATTGTTCAGAAGGTATGGGTCATTCACACAGTCACCTATAGCTCTCATACCTTTATGAGTATGTTTAAGCTCGTGATCAATGGGAATCAACGGATTGCCTTGACTCCGAGTGTTTAGTATAAACTAACCTATAATCTGAACGAAACAAAAACAACAAACAAAAGTGAAATTTGAATAGTTCAACAAAAATCCAAAATAGTATTAGTTTCAAATCAAATCCCCGAAAAAAGACACCAAAAACTTGTTGTGTACTTTCAAACATGCAAGTGTATGTGACCATACAAGTAATACAGTATGTGAGTCCAAATATTGTACCCAAGGGATTTGATGAATTGACTTTTAGTTTAAATTCTTATAGTCGCTATTCAGTAGGTAATAAGCAATATAGAATGATTTTGGTTTTTTGAAAGTAAATAAGAACAATTGTAGAAAAGCTATGATTTGAGGTTGTAATTCAGATTTGAGAAAATGATCCATGATTATGCTATTTTGACAATCCAATTGTAATGACCCTTCTGGTTATTCTCATATTTTTACCTTTTTTGTACTGTTAGAGCTTGCCTGTAGCGGCCCCAAGTTATTTATGGCTTGTTGGGACCAGTAGTTTGGTGCCCGGGCTATTTGTTTGGTCTTTATAGTTGTTTCCCTATTTTAGAGCCTTAACTTAGGAAATCATTGACTTCGGCCAATATTCTTGGTAATCATGCTCGGAATTAAATTATGATAGTTTGATTAGCTTCAGAGCATGGACTTTGGTCTGGTTTGACCTTTGGTTGGGATCTAGGAGCTTTTCATCTTGAAATTCTCTCTTGTTCTGTGTTTTCAGGCTAGTTGGACTTATTTGGTTGACTTTGGTTAATATTTGGAGATGACAGCCTCAGATGGAAATTCCACCAGCGTTGTTAGCTCCAAAATGTCGAATTTAGGGTAGAGGGACCATTGGTTTGGGTCCCGAGGCTTCCAAACTTGATTTTGACCCTTATGTTCCATTTTGGAATAGTTGGCCTAAAGGTTGATTTTGGGCACGGATCCTACTTTTCATTAAATCGACCTCCAATAAGATTTTCATCAATTCTATTGGATCCGGAACACTGTTTCTAGTTGAATAGCTTGGATCTTTTGTGTTTGCAAAACCCCAGATGCATTCCCGAGGGCCTAGTGCTTAGAGATTTGCCCTTGGCATTGCTGCCTACAGGTGTGGCGCCAAGGTGCCGCCTGAGCAAGGCTTGTGCAGTGCCTACTCCTGGCCAGTTCCCCTCCGAGCCACCCTGGCTAGGCATGCCAGCATCATAGCGCATGTGCCAGTATCATGGGGCCTATGCTTCTGCTCCTGCCTGGGCACCATGACGCCAGTGCACCTGCTCCTGCCTGGGCGCTGTAGCGCCTGGGCGTGGCAGCATTTAAAAGGATGGCAGCCTTTTTCTCCTTCATTTCCCCAAAACTTCCACACTGTTTTCTCCATGGAATATCATCTCTAAAGCTCTATTAAGGCACCTTGAACATTCCCAACAGTTTAGAGGTATATTATTATTGATTCTTGTTTGATTATTGACTTCTAAATCCGGTAAGTTTACCCTTTTATTTTCATTTTTCTTTCATTAATTCCCTTTGTAATTTCTTGGTTCTTGGGATGTTTTGAGCCATTTTAATGGTGTTTTAGATGTGGCTACCAAAAGAATAGGCAAAAGGCTAAATGGGGCTAACTAGGATCACTTTTGGGTAGGTAAAGCAAAGGATAAAAATTGGTTAGTCAAAGAAACGCCTATATCATCTCCTAAACTTAACATTCTTTATTTTATTTTGCAAACACACCGAGCAAGTTCTAGACATCAATATGAAAACACGGAATATCATAAAATTTTAACACATATAGAACATGTTCAACTCAAGAAGGTTCCTAACAGACTCTCAATCAAGCAAACAACAAGAGTTCAAATTTAAGCCAAAAATCATACAAGAGTCAATTAAAATAGCCTAGGTGTCTCAAAAGAGGTCATTCAATTTTTTACAGCATGCTTTCAAGTTCAAAACCAACTTGTATCATTAAGTCAATTATAGTTCCTAACTAGAGAACCTAGCATTGAATTGGTCCTAAAGACTCTCTGTCCCCTACTGACTAACTTTTCCCTCAAGACAGTCATCAACCATCCATTGTTGGAAAGAGTCATTCTACCTAAAAATTAAAAAACTACTCATCAAAGCAAAAAAAATAAAAAGGATACTCAATTCAAAGGGCTCCCTCTCAAAAAAAGAACCAAAAATAAAAACCAAGTGGTGGGCAGAGTATGCCTCTAAAAAGAAACTAAAAGCTAAAAATTATCCTAACTAGAGAATAAAAGAAAATCTTCTTGTGTTTTTACACTTTTTCGGAAAAAAAATCAATTTTTTGTCTATCTAAAAAAAACCTATGGCATACTTCACCCGTAACCAATAATGGAAGATATCTCGCCCCACACTTAGAGTCATGTTTTGTCCCCAAAGCAATAAATAAGATAAAAGCTGGGTTAGAAATACTCTCTGAGGCCCTCTAGGGCCTAGCTAACAATATGCTTCTCTCGCAATCAATCAAAGGGCGAACAACCCCACACTTCAGCTTCAACCATACTTCTTAGCTTCAAAATTTAGATACTCAGACTTCCCAAAAGCTGCACAAAACCAAAAAGAAACACAAAAAGTGAGTATAAAAATAAATAAATAACTAAACTATTACAAAATTGGGTTCCCCCCCAATCAGCGTCTGATTTAACGTGTGGCATGAATCATGTCTCAAATTCAACTAATTTCTCCTAATCTCTTCCTCCTCCTATTATAGAGCTTTCTCCTCTTCTTCACTCTTGGAGGGTCACTTTCTTCATTCACTTTCCTGTTATTCTTAACATCCCTTTTTGGGTCACTATTGGGCCAATTAAACAAATGCTCATGCTTTTGAAGCACTTTGAGCAATTTTTCTTATTGTACCTTGGATAATTTGGTAGTAATCTTCAAGTTTTCAACTCTTTTTAGCGCACACTTTTCCACTCTACACTTAATTTTGCCCACTTCTATGATCATGCACAAATCTATATATTATGAAAGAGTAGAGAGTGACTTATATACCTTGAACGTTGCCTCCTCCTCATGAACCTTCATCTTCAATTCGTCCTTACTCACATCTATCAATGCACCACCAATTGTGAGAAATGGGTATCCCAAGACAATGGTACCTGCTCATCTGCTTTATAATCCAAAATAATAAAGTCGGTAGGAATCACAAACTTACCCACCTTGATGAGCACATCCTCAATTATGCCCTCTGTATATACACGAGACCGGTCTACTTGTTGAAGGGAAATAGTGGTGGGACATGGCTTTCCCAAGCTTAGTGTCTTGAAAATATATAGAGGCACTAAGTTAATACTCGTCCCAAGATCACACATGCCCAACTTCATCTTCACCAATTTGTATGGAAATGGTGAAACTCCCCAGGTTTTTCAACTTTTGATGGAGTTTTCTCAATACCCTCAAACTACACTCTTCAGTGAGTGCAACCATCTTAAACTCTCTCAGCTTTCTCTTTCCAGACTCTATATCTTGTAAGCACTTAGCATACTTTGGCATGTCCATCAATGCATTAATCAAAGGAATATTGATGTGAAGTTGCTTGAAGATATTAAGAAACTTCTTATAGTTAGCATCTTGCTTGAAGAAATGCTGGTAGAGGTCTCTCTCATACCATCTCAGGTTGCTCAATAGTCTCTTCTTCAACTATCTTTTCTACCACACTCTCTAACTCTGGTTCAGGTGTTGGTGCAGGAATCAATGCTCGTGGAAATAGAGGTGGGCAATTAATGTTGTCAAAGTTAATTACCTTTATCTTTGGACGCTCTAAATCTAGAAAGTCTCACCCATTTCTCAAAGTAATATCCATAACCTTCTTAGGTATCTCTAGGTATCTAGGCAAGGTACCTTGAGGCCTATCATGAAGTGTGGTAGAAAGTTTCCCCATCTAAATCTATAATTTTGTGATAGTCTTCTTGATTTCAACATTAACTTGTGCATGTGCTTTCTGAACTTTTTGTTATTGGATCATAAATTTCTTTAGAGTTTCCTCCAAAGAACTACTTATCTATTAACCTTACTGTACATATTATTATCTCTGGACCTGTTGATTTCCACCCGAAGAAGACTTTGGGTGGTTTTTGTAGTATTCTTGCCCTATGCAGTAGATAGATTCAAGATTCAAAGGACAAACTGAATAAGCATGGTTCTCACCACACTTTTCACAAAATAATGCAGCTGCCTAAATTTGTTGTACCTACTACACCTGATCTGTACTTGGAGCTATCAACTTCTGCTTCACCAATGTACATAATTGACTAATATCCACCCGAATGGCAGTTATTTCATCAAGCTCTAGTTTGCCCAGTGGTTTTTGAGTAGATGTAAAAACTTTGCTAGGCTCCATGTATCTCTATTTCCTGCAGACATTAGGTTAAGTAGAGCCTCAATCTCATCATAGCTCTTGGAATAAAATTGCCCTAAAGTTGTAGCATCTAGAAGAGATTTTGAGTCTAGCTTCAATGAAATTATGCCTAATAATCTCCTTTGGGCTACTGGTGATGCGAATAATCTCTCAAATACCCCTTGTATCATTCTCAAGCATGTGGTAGGGATTCATCATCTTTTTGTACAAATCCAAAAAATTTGCCTCTGCGCTCTTTCGTTCTTCTAGATGAGAAGAACCTATTGAGGAACATGTCTAACAAGATATTCCATGATGTAATTGAACCTGCAAGCCCAGTCTACAACCATTATTTTGCTTCTCTAATTAGTGAGAATGGAAACAAGGCCAATCTAACATATTCGTCGAATACTCTTTGGTAGTAAAAGTTATCACTCAACTCGACAAACTCTTGAAGGTTCTTGTGTGAGTCTTGATACGATTTAACCTCATGCTGGCAATTGCTCTGTACTAGTCGCACCATGCCTTCTCTAAGCTCAAATTTTCCGGTGATAGTCAGCTTTACTGTAGCTTTGGAGGCATTTTGTTGATTTGGCCTCACAAAATTTAACACTAGGATATGTGGTGGAGCAGCGGGTTGGACTACAACTATTTTTTGCATTATTCAAATTGTTCAGAAGGTATGGGTCATTCACAATGTCACCTATAGCTCTTAGACCTTTACGAGTATGTTTAAGCTTGTGATCAATGGGAATCAAGGGATTGCCTTGACTCCGAGTGTTTAGTATAAACTAACCTATAATCTGAATGAAACAAAAACAACAAACAAAAGTGAAATTTGAATAGTTCAACAAAAATCCAAAATAGTATTAGTTTCAAATCAAATCCCCGAAAAAGACACCAAAAACTTGTTGTGTACTTTCAAACATGCAAGTGTATGTGACCATACAAGTAATACAGTATGTGAGTCCAGATATTATACCCAAGGGATTTGATGAATTGACTTTTAGTTTAAATTCTTATAGTCGCTATTCAGTAGGTAATAAGCAATATAGAATGATTTTGATTTTTTGAAAGTAAATAAGAACAACTGTAGAAAATCTACGATTTGAGGTTGTAATTCAGATTTGAGAAAATGATCCATGATTATGCTATTTTGATAATCTAATTGTAATGAACCTTCTGATTATTCTCACATTTTCACCTTTTTTGTACTGTTAGAGCTTGCCTGTAGCGGTCCCAAGTTATTTATGGCTTGCTGGAACCGGTAGTTCGGTGCTCGGGCTATTTGTTTAGTCTTTATGGTCGTTTCCCTATTTTAGAGCCTTAACTTAGGAAATTATTGACTTTGGTCAATATTCTTGGTAATCGTGCTCGGAATTAAATTATGACAGTTCAATTAGCTTCAGAGCATGGACTTTGGTCTAGTTTGACCTTTGGTGTGAATCTAGGAGCTTTTCATCTTGGAATTCTCTCTTGTTCTGTGTTTTCAGGCTACTTGGACTTGTTTGGTTGACTTTGGTTAATATTTGGAGATGACAGCCTTAGATGGAAATTCCTCCAGCGTTGCTAGCTCCAAAATGTCAAATTTAGGCTAGAGGTGTAACATCCCGTATTCTGCATATACTAGTCCTATTCATATATCACTTGATATAGCCATGTCGTATAGGTGAGGGACCGAGTTTCTTATATGAGCAGTGATAGTTTAATGTGTATTGGGAGGTGCTGTAATGCCCCATTCAGTTCAGCACGTAAACGGCCAAGTTAACCTCGACAAAAGTATTTAAACTCGAGATGGTAAGGTTGTATTTAAGTAAATATTTAGGGTGAAGTGTTAAGTTAAATCAAAAGGGATTAGAAATTAGAAAATAGAATAAAATAAGTGAGCTGCTTGCTTGACTTAACTAAGCTAGTAGGTGACAAGTAGGTGCATCACCTACTTTGACTTATTGACCAGCCTAAAGAACTAGGTAGGTGCATCACCCACTTGAATAAATTCTGGCCCAAAGAAGTGAAAGAAAGGGAAAGAATTGGCAGCCAAGGCCCAATAAGGTTAAGTCCAACAAAGCCCATGTAAAATGGCCAAGTAGGTGTATCACCTTCTTGACATTTTGTGGATCAAAATGAGCAAGGAAAGTCGGCCAAAGAAGCCCCCCTTTAAAGGGGTTAAGACCAGCTCATTTCACTCATTTTAACTTGAAAAAAATAGATTTTAGAAGTTCTTTCTTTCTCTCTCTCTTAGCTTCACATAGCAGCCATAAAATACCATTAGGGTTCTTAAGTATTCTCCCTCTTTTCAAGCTAAGTTGAAGGGGAGTTCAAGCTCTTGAAGAAGTACAAGTTAGGAGGACAGATTTTCAGAATTTAAGGTAAAGTTACTGCCCATTTTTACCCCTTTTTATATGCAAGTTTGATGGAGAATTCTATATGTGTTTGTGTCAAGAACCATGGGGTAGTGATTGGAATCCTTGAGTTAAAATACTTTTTTATTATGTTGAAGGATGTTTGGGATTGTTTTAGGAGCAGTTTTATGTATATATATTTGGGACAGCTTGGTTGAACTTGTAAAAGGGTGTGTGAAGTTGTATTGAAGTATGGAAGGAGGGTGTGGTAATACACCACTTAATTGGGTGATATGTTAACTTGTTGCCTGCACACCTTTGTATGTTGTTTGGTATATGTTGTGAAGTCGGAAGAGTTTCAAGGGACCTTATGAGAAGGTCGTACAGTATGTAGATATGTTTAGAGGAGAAGAGGTGAAAGGAACACTGTTGGTTTGATCAATTATGAGCTTACTGCCTAGTTACTGATTTAGTGGGATCAAGTAGCCCAAATTGGTTAACTAGCTACTAATACTAGTTTTGCCACGTATTTCATTGTAGATAAATAATCTGAAAGGGGGAAGCTTAATTCGTTGTAATATCCGAGTTACACAACAAGGTATGTAAGGTTTCTCAGTTTCATATTCCTTGGCATGAACTCTTATATTTGTGTTGTTACCAACGAAGTGAGTTTCCTAGTAAAGGTACTTTCAACAGCAAGCTTTGTGAGTTATTCTCTAAGCCAAATGAGGTTCATTGTATCATATAAGCTCCTAAACAGTACGTTGATGTTACGTTTGCTCCTTATATCATTGTTACTGCCTTAAGTGCATGTTCACATGTCTTCTACTACTGGTCCATAGTTTTGAGCTCAATAAAGGTTACAACAACCAAAGTAACAATCTCAAAGATTAAAGAAACTAAATGAAGTAATCTGTATGTGTGGGTGACAGCCCAGGGGTGAAAGCCTAGCATGGGTCGATCCCTATTTGTGTACTTATGGGTGGCATCCTAGGGGCGAAAGCCTAGCATGGGTTGATCCCAATTTGTATATTTATGAGGGCAGCATCCCAGGGGTTAAATTGCCTAGTATGGGACTCCTCTTCTACCACTGATCAGTTGGTCACGTGTATTACATGCCTTACAATGGCCATAAAGCAAAGAAGAGTAACCAAAGAACATAATATACATGATTTCACAAGTGTAAGCAAATGTGATCTTCTGTTCTTATTTACATGTTTATGCACTGATACCTGATTCTATTTGAGCTCTTGTTTACATATGGTTTACTTTATGCCTTACATATTCAGTACATTCTCTCGTACTGACGTCGCTCATGGGGACGCTACATTTCATGCCGCAGGCACATGTACTCTAGCTAGTAGACCTCCCCAGTAGGAGCACAGGACACTCGGCTACTGTTAGTGAGCTCCAGGTTGATTCGGGGCTTTACCGAGTCTTTGGTATATATTTTGGGTATTGTATAGTTAAGGGTAAGGCGGGGCCCTGTCCCGACCTAAAATAAGTTTGTCTATCTTGTAGTGGCTTTGTAGACCAATGTTAAAGTAAAACGTAGTTATGTCTTTGCTCTTAACAGTTGTGGCCTCAATGGCCAGATCGTGTACATAAGTTTTGGGCCTATCTATGTTGGTCTTGTTATTCAGGCAGCTTATCTATAGTCAAAGCTTCTTAATTGTCATAGTTATATGCATGATGAATCACAGGTTATAAGTTGGTTCTCTCGGGCCTTTAGGGCATCGAGTGCCTGTCCATTTAAATGGAATTTGAGGCGTGACAAAAGTGGTATCAGAGCATCCTAGGGAGTCTACAAAGCCGTGTCTATGTAGAGTCTTGCTTATGGGTGTGTTGTGCACCACATCTATAAACAGGAGGCTACGGGACATTTAGGAGTTGTCTCTTTTTCTTCATCTCTTAGATCGTGCAATAGAGCCAATGTTATAGGTTTATCGTATCTAACCTTTAAATTGTTTTCATTATAGCAAAAATGTCGGTTACTAGGAAACGTAAGAGTACTGGTAAGCAAGTAGATGTGGCTACTGGAGAAGGGACCAGCAAATCACCACCTAGACGAGCTAATCAAAGTGAGGCTCAACATGTGTCTTCATCACGGACTTCCTCCACTCCTTCATCTCCAGAAGAGCTAAGGAGGGCAGCAGCACCCCAAGAACCACCGGTTAATGCTACTGACCAAGATTTAAAGAATGCAGTCCAATTGTTGACTCGTATACTTGTTGGTCAAGGACAAGGGCAAGCAAGTCCAATTGCAGGTACTAGTGGTGCAAATAGGGAAGCTAGTGTGCGGATACTTGATTTCCTTAATTTGGACCCTCCATCATTCACCGGGTCAGATCCTAATGAAGATCCGCAAGACTTTATTGATCAAATCCAAAGGACCTTAGATATTATGCATGTATCTGGTAAGGAAGCAGTTGAGTTGGCAACATATAGATTAAAAGGTGTGGCTATATTGTGGTACGAAGCTTGGAAACAATCTAGGGGTATAAATACACCTTCAGCTAAATGGAAAGAGTTTAAAAAGGCATTCCTTGACCATTATCTGCCATTGGAGATTTGGGAGGCCCGTGCAACTCAGTTCTTAAATCTTCACCAAGGGAATATGAGCGTGAGAGAGTATAGTCTCAAGTTTAATTCTTTGGCCAGGTATGCTCCTAATGTAGTAGCTACTATGGAGGATAGAGTTCATCGTTACGTGG
This sequence comes from Jaltomata sinuosa, assembly GCA_003996215.1. NCBI lineage: Eukaryota > Viridiplantae > Streptophyta > Magnoliopsida > Solanales > Solanaceae > Jaltomata > Jaltomata sinuosa. The sequence continues at coordinate 48,446 of QJPP01000346.1, read as the reverse complement.
ATAGATTGGATTCATATCTGTTTAGGGATTGATACTAGATTGGAAAGCATGGATGGTACTATCTTGGATGACACTTATCCTTCAAGGCCTTTCACACGTAGTCAAGCTAAAGAGCTCCAAGACCTTCAAGCAATGTTCATGAAAAGGGAAGCATTGGAGAAGCTTGAAGAATCCCAAAGGAAAGCATACAATGTGTGGGTGGTCTATTAAAGTGAGGTGGAAGGAGGAATTCAAGAATTCTCAAAAGAAGGCAACCAAACAAGGCCCTTACTTCATTAAGGGCAAAACTATAATAGCTAGTATCTTCTTATTCCCTAGTATAAGTAGTAGCTTTTCTTCATTTTGGAAGGCTAGTTTTTGCATATTGAAGATTGATACTCTAAAACTTGTAGTTGCTAGTGTAAGGCTTAGTGTAATTCCCTTAAGGAATTAGTGAGTGATTAGGGTGACTCTCTTGATTATTAGTTTAACTTCTTTACTTAATTAATCGAAGGTCTCCCACTTGTGGATTTCATTTAGGTTTCCTTCATTAGTTGAGTTGAATTAGTATCTAGTTGTTGGAATCAATTGGGAGGTGAGGGTTTTAGCCCCTTGTTGCCCATAATTTCAATTCCGAGTTATTAATTCCCATATCTTTTCCTTCGTTTCTTCTTGTTTGTTGTATTTCCGTTATCAGGGATTGTACTATTGCTGCTTTGAACAAAGATGTGGATATAGCAAGGATACAAGCTTTTGCACAAAAGATGGAGGATCAAAGGCAAAGGAGAAGGACACAAGAGTCAAAAAGAGGGCAGTCCAAGAGGGCCAAATCTATGGGCCAGTTTACGCCATCCCAAGGTGAGTTTAGGCCTTGGTTTTCTAATAGACTGCCTAGGCCATCATCTTCTTACTCTACAGCTAGCGCTCCACCTCGGTTTCAAGGGTCTAGGGCTAATCAATTTGGGCAAAGGAGTGAGAGTCAAGGCTCACAAGTAGCAGGGTACCAAGAACAGGGAAGTGCGACCCAACCAAGACCTCCTAGACAATCTTGTAAACAATGTGGAAGAAATCATCCAGGTATATGTCGGCTTGGAACAAATGTTTGTTTTTGGTGTGGTACACCGGGACACATGATGAGAAATTGCCCTCAAAGGGGCATGGGTAGCATGGAACTACCTACTGGATCGGTTGCTGCATCATCATCATCGGTGCCATATTTAGGTAGGGGGCCACAGGTGCCTGCAGGTCGTGGTAGAGGTGGTAGAGGAACTGCTAGTTCTAGTGGAGTTCAAAATCGTACATATGCTCTAGCGAAACGACAGAATTTGGAGGCTTCACCTGATGTGGTTACAGGTACATTGTCCATCTTTTCATATAATGTATATGCATTAATTGATCCAGGCTCTACACTATCATATGTAACTCTAATTGCTAGAAAGTTTGAAGGAACACCAGAATTATTGGTTAAACCATTTGAAGTATTTACGCCAACTAGCAAGTCTATTATAGCTAGAAAAGTCTATCGTAATTGCATAGTAACTGTTTGTGACTGTAACACATTGGCTGACCTTGTTGAGCTAGATATGATAGATTTTGACGTTATAATGGGTATGGATTGGTTGGCTTCATGTTATGCCACGGTAGATTGCCGAGCTAAGAGGGTGAGTTTCCATTTTCCAAAAGAGGCAGTCCTTGATTGAAAAGGTAATGTTGGGACACCAAGAGGTAAGTTTATTTCTTATCTTAAGGCAAAGAAGATGATGTCCAAAGGGTACATATGTCATCTAGTGAGAGTGAGAGATATAGATGCGGAGCCATTAGATCTTCAGTCTATTCCAGTGGTAAATGAATTTTCTGATGTATTTCCTAAAGAGCTTCCAGGTTTGCCTCTAGAACGAGACATAGAGTTTGGTATTGATGTGATTCCAGGTACTTAACCCATCTCCATCCCTCCATATAGGATGGCCCCGACAGAATTACGAGAATTGAAGGAGCAATTAAAAGATTTTTTAGAAAAGAGATTCATAAAGCCTAGTATATCCCCTTGGGGAGCACCGGTTTTATTTGTACGCAAGAAAGATGGCTCATTGAGAATGTGTATTGACTATCGGCAGTTGAATAAGGTGACAATTAAGAACAAATATCCCCTTCCTAGGATTGATGATTTGTTTGACCAGTTACAGGGTGCTAAGTGTTTCTCGAAGATTGATTTGAGGTCGGGTTATCATCAAGTAAAAGTCAAAGAGAAAGATATACCCAAGACAGCTTTCCGAACACGGTATGGTCATTTTGAATTTTTAGTTATGTCATTTGGGCTAACAAATGCACCAGCAGCTTTTATGGATCTGATGAATAGGGTGTTCAAGCCATTCTTGGACGTGTTTGTGATTGTATTCATAGATGATATCTTGGTCTATTCAAGATCAAAGGAGGACCATGCTAATCACTTGTGGCAGGTGTTACAGGTTCTTCGTGATCGTAAGTTATATGCAAAGTTTTCTAAATGTGAGTTTTGGTTTAAATCTATGGCATTCTTGGGTCATATTGTCTCTGATGAAGGAATAAGGGTTGATACTCAAAAGATAGAAGCCGTGAAGAACTGGCCAAGACCTACAACACCTATGGAGGTTCGTAGTTTCCTTGGGTTGGCAGGTTATTATAAAAAGTTCGTTGAGGGATTTTCCTCTATTTCTGCACCCTTAACAAAGCTAACACACAAGGCAGCCAAGTTCCAATAGAGCGATGCATGCGAAAGAAGCTTCCAAGAGCTAAAAAATAAGTTGACTTCTACACCTATATTGGTACTTCCAGAAGGCATAGAAGGGTATGCAGTGTATTGTGATGCGTCGGGAGTGGGCTTAGGATGCATATTGATGCAGCATGGTAAAGTAATAGCTTATGCCTCAAGACAGTTGCGGCCACATGAGAAAAATTATCCAACCCATGATCTAGAGCTAGCAGCGGTTGTATTTGCTTTAAAGATATGGCACCACTACTTGTATGGGGTTCATGTTGACATATATACAGACCATAAGATCTTGCAATATATCTTTAAGCAGAAGGATCTGAATCTGAGGTAGCGAAGATGGCTTGAGTTATTAAAAGATTATGATGTTGATATCTTGTATCATCCGGGGAAAGCAAATGTGGTGGCCGATGCTTTAAGTCGTAGGACAATGGCAAACACCTATGGGCAGTCCATGGAAAGAAAAAGAATAGCTAAGGATCTATACCAACTAGCTAGCTTGGGGGTTCGCCTTCTTGAATCTCAAGATGAAGGGATTATTGTGCAAAATGCAGTAGAATCCTCATTAGTAGTCGAAGTAAAAGAGAAGCAATATAAGGATCCTATTCTATTACAACTTAAGGAGAATGTACAAAAAGGGGTGACAAAGGCATTTGAGCTTACGCAAAATAAAGTACTCCAGTGCCAAAATAGATTGTGTGTGCCTAATATAGATGGACTAAGGGAGAGAATTATGACAGAAGCACATAATTCAAGATATTCTATCCATCCGGGCTCAACTAAAATGTATCATGACTTGAAAGGAGTTTATTGGTGGAGTGACATGAAGAAGAACATTGCAAAATTTGTTTCTCAATGTCCAAATTGTCAACAAGTTAAAGTAGAGCACCAAAAGCCTGGAGGTTATATGCAACATATAGACCTTCCAATTTGGAAGTGGGACATGATCAACATGGATTTTGTCACTGGTCTGCCTCGCTCATTTTGGAAGTTTGACTCCATATGGGTGATAGTTGATAGACTCACCAAATCAGCCCACTTCTTGCCGGTTAAGGCTACTTATACAATTGAAGAGTATGCAAGGTTGTATATTAAAGAGATAGTTCGGCTACATGGAATCCCAATCTCTATTATATCTGATAGGGGAGCTCAATTCACCACAAATTTTTGGAAATCATTTCAGAAGAGTTTGGGAACACAAGTGAATTTAAGTACGGCCTTTCACCCTCAAACGGATGGTCAGGCAGAACGTACAATCCAAACACTTGAGGATATGTTACGAGCTTGTGTATTGGACTTTAAAGGTAGCTGGGATGACCATTTACCACTTATTGAGTTTTCTTACAACAATAGCTACCATTCAAGTATCAAAATGGCACCTTATGAAGCTTTATATGGGAGGAAGTGTAGATCACCAATCGGATGGTTTGAAGTGGGTGAAACTACCTTATTTGGGCCAGATCTTGTTCATCAAGCTATGGAAAAAGTTAAGGTGATACAACAGCGGCTGGCAACGGCTCAAAGTCGATACAAATCATATGCAGATATTAGAAGAAGAGGGCTGGAGTTTGCTATAGGAGATTGGGTATTTTTGAAGGTGTCACCAATGAAAGGGGTGATGAGATTTGGTAAAAAGGGAAAGTTAAGTCCACGCTATATAGGGCCATATAATATTATTCGAAGAGTTGGCCAAGTCGCATATGAGTTAGAGCTACCCCAAGAGCTTTCAACAGTCCATCCGGTATTTCATGTCTCAATGCTTCGAAAGTGTATAGGTGACCCATCTCGTATTACTCCTATTGAAGATGTACAAGTTATGGGAGATCTCACTTATGAAGAAGTACCCATTGCTATTCTGGATCGCCAAGTTAAGAGGCTAAGAAATAAGGAAGTAGCTTCCGTAAAAGTACTGTGGAGAAACCAACAAGTAGAAGAAGTTACATGGGAAGCGGAAGAAGCGATGAAATCCAAGTATCCTCATCTATTTCAGTCCGATGAGAAAGGTGGAAGTGTCGAGTTGAGGCATTAACGAGTAAGTATAAGTCTATATATACTATCTGTCTAATAGTGGTACTTAACTTAGGCTTGAGCTTGTTTGGGCTGGTTAACTTTAATATCATTCAAGGACGAATGTTCCTAAGAAGGGGAGGATGTAACATCCTGTATTCTGCATATACTAGTCCTATTCATATATCACTTGATATAGCCTTGTCGTATAGGTGAGGGACCGAGTTTTTTTATATGAGTAGTGATAGTTTAATGTGTATTGGGAGGTGCTGTAATGCCCCATTCAGTTCAGCACGTAAATGGCCAAGTTAACCTCGACAAAAGTATTTAAACTCGAGATGGTAAGGTTGTATTTGAGTAAATATTTAGGGTGAAGTGTTAAGTTAAAGCAAAAGGGATTAGAAATTAGAAAATAGAATAAAATAAGTGAGCTGCTTGCTTGACTTAACTAAGCTAGTAGGTGACAAGTAGGTGCATCACCTACTTTGACTTATTGACCAGCCTAAAGAACTAGGTAGGTGCATCACCCACTTGAATAAATTCTGGCCCAAAGAAGTGAAAGAAAGGGAAAGAATTGGCAGCCAAGGCCCAATAAGGTTAAGTCCAACAAAGCCCATGTAAAATGGCCAAGTAGGTGTATCACCTTCTTGACATTTTGTGGCTCAAAATGAGCAAGGAAAGTCGGCCAAAGAAACCCCCCTTTAAAGGGGTTAATACCTGATACTAGCATGGATAGCATGGTTGACACGAGCATGGATGGTATAGATGACACGTACGATGTTCATGAAAAGGAAAGCATACAATGTGAGGGTGGTCCATTAAAGTGAGGTGGAAGGAGGAATTCAAGAATTCCCAAAAGAAGGCAACCAAACAAGGCCCTTACTTCATTAAGGGCAAAACTGTAATAGCTAGTGTCTTCTTATTCCCTAGTATAAGTAGTAGCTTTTCTTCATTTTGGAAGACTAGTTTTTGCATATTGAAGATTGATACTCTAAACTTGTAGTTGCTAGTGTAAGGCTTAGTGTAATTCCCTTAAGGAATTAGTGAGTGATTAGGGTGACTCTCTTGATTGTTAGTTTAACTTCTTTACTTAATTAATCGAAGGTCTCCCACTTGTGGATTTCATTTAGGTTTCCTTGATTAGTTGAGTTGAATTAGTATCTAGTTGTTGGAATCAATTGGGAGGTGAGGGTTTTAGCCCCTTGTTGCCCATAATTTCAATTCCTAGTTATTAATTCTCATATCTTTTCCTTCGTTTCTTCTTGTTGTTGAATTCCCGTTATCATTTGGTATCAGAGCTTGGTTTAGATTTGTTCCCACAAATCTAACTCTTGGGAATTTGATATCTTCAAAATCCAAAAAAAAAAAAAAAATCCGAAAATTTTCTTGTTTGATTTCTTGTTTTTGACACTAGATCCTTGTTCCCTAGTGTTTTTTGAGTCTAAATTTTAAATTTTGTGCGATTTGGAGTTGTAGAAGTGGAGTTGCCATTAAAGTGTTTTGAGCTTTTAAAGCTTTACAAACTTTGAAAGTGGGTCTATTGATTAAGGAGGAATTGGAGCTTAAAAATCATTGGGGTTTGTTCTCTACGTTAAGGGGAGGCTAATCCTAAAATTTGAGCCAATTACGAGCTCATTTGAAGGTATTGGTGTTTAGTGTGTGTTCTTGGTGTTCTAGGTGTTTTTGATATTCATCAAGAACATCTTGAAGAAGAAGAAGCCAAAAGGTACGTTTGATCCAACTTTCCCAAGTCAAAGTGGTCAAATATGTTTGTTGGGTCCACAAGTGGAATTTAAAAAAAAAAAAAATCCACGTGGACCTACCACGTCAGCCACCACGTCAGCACGTGACTACAGTTTCAGAGGGCTCATTTCTGCAGGTTTTTACACTTAGTTTTTTGAGGGGTCTCAAATTTTGGGACCCCAAAATTTTTCTAAGTGTTGGAACTTTTAAGACCCCAATTTTTTTCTAAGTGTTGGAACTTCAAACTTCTTCTTCTACACTCATTTTTCTTAGATTTCTCAACTATTTAACAACTAATTAACATCTTTAATTACTTGTTAACTAGTTTTTAAACATCAAATCATCTCTTTGATTCTCCAAATTAAGCAACAACAAGTGGTTTCTCCTACTTTTGTTACTTAATTCTTGAGTCCGAATTCTTTCGTGCTTCTTCCTTCTTCTTTTCTTGTTTTGTTTCGTTGATTAATTTCTTGATTCAAGTCCGTTTAGAGTCTTTCAAGTCGTCCTTCTTTCAAGAGTCACAAGAATCTACTCCTCCACAAAGGATAGGTGACCTTGAGTTGATTGAGTGGAGCTAGTTCACTAACAATTTTGAGACGACGCCATAGAAGATGAGTTGAGAGTTTACATACGAGTGATGTGAGGCTTTTTTTCTACTAATATTGTTTGTTGAGTTTTTGTAGGTACAATGTCTAATCATTTTCCTTATAACCATGGAGGAAGGAGCTTGGTGAACAACATGGGGACGAATTTCAATGTGTCAAGGAGGGTGACCAATATGAATGAAAGGGTGGTTGAAACAAATGGGAGGTTTGGAGGTATAGAGGAAAGGGTAAAAAGGATGGATAGTATGAATGAAAGGAGGTTCCTTATGACAAGTCAAAGTGAAGAAACAAGAAGGACCTCGGGTCAAGAATTCAACCTATACTACCCCAACCAAATTGGAACCAATCCTACCCTCAAACTTCATTCCGAATGAACCCAAGCTATGATAGGCAAGTCACCCCACATCCAAATACACAACCATATCATCCACCACAAAGGAGTCCTTTTGTGGAAAACCAAGATAGAAGCCAAGCACCTCCACAAAATATATCACATGCATCCTTGCATGTACCTTATGTTCCAACCCAACAACACTACCCACAAGTACCCTACCAAGATATCTATTATCAAAACCCTCTTTATGATGAAATGTGTGAAGAGGTTAGCCCGAATGAATGGTGGGAAAGACCCGAAGGCTTTGGTATGAACCAAGGCATCATGAGATGTCAAGGAAAATGGGATAGTGGAGATAGGTATAGGAATGAAGGAGGAAGGTGTGAAGATCAAAGTGATCGATATGGTGGTCAAGGTGTTCCAAATCATGGGATGGGTGACAACATGGCGAGTCTTCCAATGTTCCAAGATGGTAGTCAAGCTATTCAAGCTAACTACAACACAAAAGGGGAAGACCAAGCCTATGGAGGTAATCATGATATACCTCAATCTTCTTCTCCTTCTATCAGTCGATGTTATAAGTGTCAAGGTGAAGGACATATTGCTAGAAATTGTCCACAAAAGAGGTCAAATGTTATCTTGTGTGATGAACCTTGTGCTAAAAATGTGATAGAGTATGAGGTTGGGAATGGTTGTGATGAACCTAAGGTTAGGCATGATGAAGCAACCTCAAATGTTGTTGATGAGAAATTGGAGAAGGATTTGAACTCTTCTTGTGATCTAAAGAGAATCATGGGGGATCTTTCTAAAGAGGAACTTGATCAAAGTGTGAACCTATTTCATGCAAGGTTCAAGATAATGGATTGGGTATGTTCTTTGGTCATTGATGGTAGTAGTAGTACTAATGTGGTGAGTTGCACTATGGTTGATAGAATGAAGCTTCCTACACAAAGACACCCCAAGCCATACACACTTCAATGTCTCATTGAGAATTATGAAGTAGAGGTAACCAAACAAGTGGTCGTGAATTTTAGCATTGACAAGTACCGAGATGAGGTGTTATGTGATGTTTTGCCCATTCAATCTTGTCATATGTTGTTTGGTAGACCTTGGCTAGCCGGTAGGGATGTTCGATATCAAGTGGAGTCCAATAAATACTCATTTGTATTTGGAGGACGAAGGCACATTCTTGTACATTTAACACCCTATCAAGTGAGTGAGGACTACAAGATAATGAGGGAGCTTCAGAAAGTACTTAAGAGAGAAGAACTTGAAAAGGAGAAGAAAGAATTGGCTCAAGAAGGAAAGTTGTATGAGATTGATGAGCCAAGAAGTGACTTAAAAGAGGTGCACAAGGAGCACTTAATTTTGGAACTTGCCAATACCAATCCCCTGTTATCTACTAACCATGGTGCTAGCATTTTGCCTAGTACCATCCCTTCTCTTTTGCAGGTTCATGGACAAATATTTCTAAAGGAGGATCCGAACAAAGTCCCTCATGAACAAAGGGTTGAAGGCCTAATAATAGAGCTACCTAGAAAGTCAACTCTTAAGAAGAAACACAAAGACCAAGTCTATGGGTCCAAAATGATGCATTGGAGGGAAAGCTTTGGGAAACCAAGTGTGGTGCACAAGAATGCAGACTCAAAAGCCCGTCTTCAGGGTATGTACCCTTCCCCTCTTATTCCAAGCAATCCTTGGAGTCATGATGACACTTTTCCTATGGTAGGTAGGTTTTGGAAATTGTATGACCTCATACCCTACCATGAGAGTGGATGATATAGCTCCAATGTATTCATGGTTGGTTTTGGATATGCTTAAGTTATGTGTGTTTCATGTTTTGAATGCCAACCATAGTTATTGTTTGGGAAAGAATCCATGGTGCATTCGTGATGCCCGATTTATGTATTCTACTCCTTGTCACACTTATGTGGTTAGACAAGTTGAGGTGTTAGGATGGATTCTTAAAAGCATGACTCCATTTGTTTATCCATTCTTTGTGGGAGTTTGTTTGAGGAATAATAATGAAGTGTACTTGAAATGCTTAATCTCGTCCTCTTATGTTCCAAATTGTGAATGCCATCTTGTTAACATTCTTTTCTTAAAGTGTGTATTTGCAATTGAGAACCCTCGAGTGGATGCTAAGTTGCTTATTTATTTTTGGGAGAGTCCATGGATATTGAAAGCTCCTTGTCACCTTCATAGGGTTGGACAAGTTGAAGTTTCAAATGGAACTTTTGGAAGCATGTTTGGTTCTATGATAGGAGGGACCCCAAATCCTTGGGAGTATTATTTGGCATGGAGTGATTTGACTCCTAATAAATCCCTCGACTATTCTAGTAGCATGGCTTTGTTGGTGCACTTTCTTCCTTTGGAAAGTTGTCTTATAGAGAGGATTGTTTTGTGCTTAAAATGTCTCTTCTTATCTATCAGTGTCCTTATCGTTTGGCATGCCCTAGATGAGAATAGTGAGCTTAACACCTTTCTCTACTACCTTTTTGCTTATGATGATACCCGTAGTGGTGTGAGATTTATTTTGTATGGAGGTAAAGATATGTGGGTCTTTTACTTTTTTGACCCGAATGAACCCTTATGGGTGAGTGAACCACTTTTGGTGTGGCCTACTTGTGAGATAATGAAACAGTTGTGTCTTATGGCTCCAAAGTTAGATATGATACTTGATGCCACAAAGACGTTTGTGTTTGCCTTGTCTCTTGATGTTTATCATAACCAAAACCTTTGCACCTTGTACGATGAGTTGTTTTTATTGGAAGAAAAGGATATTTGGTTATATCTCAAATTTGTGCCTCCTTGGCATGGTGATATTGTTGCTAACCCTTGTACTAACCCTCATGCTTTGAGGATGTTTTGGTTGTTGTCCTCTCATGTGTCTTTAAGGTTTGGATTCGAGGACGAATCCTTTTCAAGAAGGGGAGAATGATACTAGCATGGATAGCATGGTTGACACGAGCATGGATGGTATAGATGACACGTACGATGTTCATGAAAAGGAAAGCATACAATGTGAGGGTGGTCCATTAAAGTGAGGTGGAAGGAGGAATTCAAGAATTCCCAAAAGAAGGCAACCAAACAAGGCCCTTACTTCATTAAGGGCAAAACTGTAATAGCTAGTGTCTTCTTATTCCCTAGTATAAGTAGTAGCTTTTCTTCATTTTGGAAGACTAGTTTTTGCATATTGAAGATTGATACTCTAAACTTGTAGTTGCTAGTGTAAGGCTTAGTGTAATTCCCTTAAGGAATTAGTGAGTGATTAGGGTGACTCTCTTGATTGTTAGTTTAACTTCTTTACTTAATTAATCGAAGGTCTCCCACTTGTGGATTTCATTTAGGTTTCCTTGATTAGTTGAGTTGAATTAGTATCTAGTTGTTGGAATCAATTGGGAGGTGAGGGTTTTAGCCCCTTGTTGCCCATAATTTCAATTCCTAGTTATTAATTCTCATATCTTTTCCTTCGTTTCTTCTTGTTGTTGTATTCCCGTTATCAATACCAGCTCATTTCACTCATTTTAACTTGAAAAAAAATAGATTTTAGAAGTTCTTTCTTTCTCTCTCTCTTAGCTTCACATAGCAGCCATAAAATACCATTAGGTTCTTAAGTATTCTCCCTCTTTTCAAGCTAAGTTGAAGGGGAGTTCAAGCTCTTGAAGAAGTACAAGTTAGGATGACAGATTTTCAGAATTTAAGGTAAAGTTACTGCCCATTTTTACCCCTTTTTATATGCAAGTTTGATGGAGAATTCTATATGTGTTTGTGTCAAGAACCATGGGGTAGTGATTGGAATCCTTGAGTTAAAATACTTTTTTATTATGTTGAAGGATGTTTGGGATTGTTTTAGGAGCGGTTTTATGTGTATATATTTGGGACAGCTTGGTTGAACTTGTAAAAGGGTGTGTGAAGTTGTATTGAAGTATGGAAGGAGGGTGTGGTAATACACCACTTAATTGGGTGTTATGTTAACTTGTTGCCTGCACACCTTTGTATGTTGTTTGGTATATGTTGTGAAGTCGGAAGAGTTTCAAGGGACCTTATGAGAAGGTCGTACAGTATGTAGATATGTTTAGAGGAGAAGAGGTGAAAGGAACACTGTTGGTTTGATCAATTACGAGCTTACTGCCTAGTTACTGATTTAGTGGGATCAAGTAGCCCAAATTGGTTAACTAGCTACTAATACTAGTTTTGCCACGTATTTCATTGTAGATAAATAATCTGAAAGGGGGAAGCTTAATTCGTTGTAATATCCGAGTTACACAACAAGGTATGTAAGGTTTCTCAGTTTCATATTCCTTGGCATGAACTCTTATATTTGTGTTGTTACCAACGAAGTGAGTTTCCTAGTAAAGGTACTTTCAACAGCAAGCTTTGTGAGTTATTCTCTAAGCCAAATGAGGTTCATTGTATCATATAAGCTCCTAAACAGTACGTTGATATTACGTTTGCTCCTTATATCATTGTTACTACCTTAAGTGCATGTTCACATGTCTTCTACTACTGTTCCATAGTTTTGAGCTCAATAAGGGTTACAACCACCAAAGTAACAATCTCAAAGATTAAAGAAACTAAATGAAGTAATCTGTATATGTGTGGGTGGCAGCCCAGGGATGAAAGCCTAGCATGGGTCGATCCCTATTTGTGTACTTATGGGTGGCAGCCTAGGGGCGAAAGCCTAGCATAGGTCGATCCCAATTTGTATATTTATGAGGGCAGCATCCCAGGGGTTAAATTGCCTAGCATGGGACTCCTCTTCTACCACTGATCAGTTGGTCACGTGTATTACATGCCTTACAATGACCATAAAGCAAAGAAGAGTAACCAAAGAACATAATATACATGATTTCACAAGTGTAAGCAAATGTGATCTTCTGTTCTTATTTACATGTTTATGCACTGATACCTGATTCTATTTGAGCTCTTGTTTACATATGGTTTACTTTATGCCTTACATATTCAGTACATTCTCTCGTACTGACGTCGCTCATGGGGACGCTACATTTCATGCCGCAGGCACATGTACTCTAGCTAGTAGACCTCCCCAGTAGGAGCACAGGACACTCGGCTACTGTTAGTGAGCTCCAGGTTGATTCGGGGCTTTACCGAGTCTTTGGTATATATTTTGGGTATTGTATAGTTAAGGGTAAGGCGGGGCCCTGTCCCGACCTAAACTAAGTTTGTCTATCTTGTAGTGGCTTTGTAGACCAATGTTAAAGTAAAACGTAGTTATGTCTTTGCTCTTAACAGTTGTGGCCTCAATGGCCAGATCGTGTACATAAGTTTTGGGCCTATCTATGTTGGTCTTGTTATTCAGGCAGCTTATCTATAGTCAAAGCTTCTTAATTGTCATAGTTATATGCATGATGAATCACAGGTTATAAGTTGGTTCTCTCGGGTCTTTAGGGCATCGAGTGCCTGTCCGTCTAAATGGAATTTGAGGCATGACAAGAGGGACCATTGGTTTGGGTCCCGAGGCTTCCAGACTTGATTTTGGCCCTTAGGTTCAATTTTGGAATAGTTGGCCTAAAAGTTGATTTTGGGCACGGGTTCCACTTTTTGTTAAATCGACCTCCAATAAGATTTTCATCAATTCAATTGGATCTGGAACACTGTTTCTAGTTGAATAGCTTAGCTCATTTGTGTTTGCAAAACCCCAGATGCATTCTCGAGGGCCTAGTGCTTGGAGATTAGCCCTTGGCATTGCTGGCTGCTAGTGTGGTGCCAGCGTGCCGCCTGAGTAAGGCTTGTGCGCGCACCTACTCCTGGACAGTGCCCCTGCGTGCCACCCCGGCTAGGCGTGCCAGCATTATAGCACATGTGCCAGTATCGTGGCGCCTATGCTTCTGCTCCTGCCTGGGCACCATGACACCAGTGCACCTACTCCTGCCTGGGCGCTGTAGCGCCTGGGTGTGGCAGCATTTAAAAAGGATGGCAGCCTTTTTCTCCTTCATTTCCCCAAAACTTCCACACTGGTTTCTCCATGGAATATCATCTCTAAAGCTCTATTAAGGCACCTTGAACATTCCCAACAGCTTAGAGGTATATTATTATTGATTCTTGTTTGATTATTGACTTCTAAATCCGGTAAGTTTACCCTTTTATTTTCATTTTTCTTTCATTATTTGAAATTTCTTGGTTCTTGGGCTGTTTTGAGCCCTTTTAATGGTGTATTTATGCTCAAATTTTGAGCATGTTCTCCAAGATATATGGGGAACACTGTGGTGTTTTTCATTTTTGACTTTGGATTGTGGGGCCCACGGTCCTACTTGTGACCCAAATTTCAACCCGGTTATGTTTCTAGCATTATAGGTATCGTTGGCTTCATTTTGATACATAGAATATTATTTTGATAGTGTGTTCATAATTTGGAGCTTCTCAGAGTAGTTCAAGCTTGGACGATGCTATTTCTGCAGCTAGTCATCAGACGAGAGGTAGGTAATGGCTTTCCCTACCTAGACTCTGCGTATATAGGCTATAACTGCATTAATTAGTATCCTTGGGTTGGTTTTCTAGGTTGGTACCTCAGACCTTGTCCGTCTCTTTGGTCTGTTTATTTCTTACATCATATGTAGTACTCATTGTAGTATCATATTATTACCCTTGTGGCCCCGTGTGGCCTTTGTATATGCCTATGGACCATAGACAGTGGGATAGTTGGGAATGTCCACGAGTCTCAGACATTAAGATATTACTTTAGGCTAGATATCTTCATTGTAGAACTGATTGTGCCTATGCAGGGCCGATAGGAATGTGAGCCTTTGGGCTAATCTATTGTTTGCGAGCATATCATTCATCCAAAGGATTTTTCTGCATATTTGATTTGGCTTCGGGCCTACTATAAATGGTTTTCTAAACTTGCATGGCCCCGAGGGCTTATTTTTGGTAAATAGATTATGAAAGGGTTTTGGAACTAATTTTTATGAAACCTCTTGGAGTAGAGAGGATATTACGATGATTTTATCACCAGTTTTCACACTGATACTTGACTCGGCTGCGCTAGAGTGCTAGATATATTTTTACTATGTATTTAGACTCGGATACGCTTCAGGCACCCTATAGAAGGGTTATTAAGACTTGATTACTGATTTAGACTCGGATATACTTTGGGCACCCTTTGATGTGGTTTTGAGATCACTACTACTGTTTTAGACCCGGTTAGATTTTGGGCATATACTACGAGATTCCAATTATTGATCTAGACCAGGATACACTCTATCAGTTCTACTTTGAGATTTCATGGTTTTAGTATATAGTCTACGAGTAGACCTCCATAGACCTTGTCGATCTGGGCCAGGGGTTGTGTACCATGAGTGTCAAAGGAGGGGTGTACAGTGGAGTTGAGGTACTTTGGGGGAATCCCTTCCATAGATCCTGCCTTTATTGGGCCTTTTAGGTACCGGAGGGGGTAACATATGACACTATTATCACACCTGGTTCCATCATATATCATTATCATCATGCATATTGTATTCAAATTCCACCCTTGTTTGTTGTTTAATCAGTGTACGCTCTGGTAGTATGGGATGCCGGAGGGTTTGTTTTCACTTAATTATGTTCCTCGATCATATTGGTGGCCATTAGGACTGTAGGTAGATTATATTACTCATGTTATATTACAGAGCTTGATATGGCCTTTGGTTCTTGGTGGTTTAGTGGGTTCTAGCCTGTTGAGGCTCTAATTATTTGATTTTTTAATTATTAATGGACTAGTGGTTCCTAGATTATTGAGCCACTATTTACATGGCCTTCTAAGTATTTATGGGTTAGCGGATCCTACCCTTTTTCATGGTGACTGATTAGTGGTTTTGATTTCCTTTTGGCTTAGTTTATTCCATCCTAGGGTAGTAATTGTGAGATTGCTATCTGATTCTCTAATCATTATTTGGTGTTTAAGCATGATTCCATTAGTGATATTATTTCTAGATTGATCACATTTCCTTGCTTTCCTTCATTCTCTTTTCTACTTGAGGTTACCAGTACACCGCCATCTTTCTAAATTCTCTCTTATATATATTGTTGTTGCAAGGACTCCAGGTGTGTTCTTCTTTCATTCACTTGTGTTTTGTGTTATATATATCTTTTGTGGCAAGCGTAGCTTGTTTGTAATTCTTGTTGACTTATATCTGTGCTAATTCCTTGTGCTATCTCTTTTACTTCTGTGACTGCTTCTTTGCATGCAACTAACCCATTGTTTAGAAATTATATTGGTGCTTATACTACACTTTTGCATTATTTTAGTGCAAATATTAGTGTGAGCTTTCGTTGTTGATCGCCTGGAGACTCATGCAGCTTGGATATTCGATACTAGGGTGAGCTCCTACCGACTAGGGCTTGACCATATCTCATCTTTTGGCACTATTACTCTTTATTTATTTGGAGACAGTTTTATATTCTGTTTTTTTTACTTCTAGCACTTGTATTCTATCGATACAAGTCTTGGGGTTAGTATAGTTTGTTTATGTATATATATATATATATTCAAGTTTTTGCTTCCGCGTTGTTCTCTATTATATCTGCTTCTGCTTATTGTACGTTTTTGGTTAGGTAGTAGCACATTACTAACTATTCCAGGCTACGAGGTGGGGTTGTGGTGCCATCATGACCTGAGAAATTAAATCGTGACAGCTTGGTATCTGAGCGCTAGGTTCTATGGTGTCGTGGTATAGAAGCAAGTGTCTAAGTAGAGTCTCGTGGATAGGTATGATGACATTCGAATCCTATCTGCGGGAGGCTATAGGGCATTATTAGGAAAAGATCCATTTTCTTGGCTCCTTATCATGCGTTCCTAGATCTATCGACTTTTGAACTATCTTTGCTTCATTCCTTCTCATATGCCTAGGACGTGTATGATAGTGGGTGATGTCGAGGCTTTTGTGCCTATTGCTTCGGTGCTTCCGTCAGCGCCAGAATTTTAGAGTGAGGGTTTACCGCATCAGTAAGGGGTTCGGGGCCAGCCTAGCCTTCGATAGGATTTATGGCAACCTTAGTTCTTCAAGACACCATTGCTAGGACTCCGAGACTTTTGGAGGGTGTATCAGTTCCACAGGTTAGGACTGTACTCAGTTCTTTAAGTGGTGCATCAGTTAGACTTGAGCTCCCAATTCTCCAGTAGGATTGTATGTCAGTATTGGAGTATGAGGCAAGGTTTCACAAGATGGTTAGGCAAACTACTAGGACGGTGCCTACAGAGTTTGAGAGGGTTCAAAGTTTTATTGGAGGGTTGATTTCACCATTCCGTTTGGCAACCGAGCACTTAGTTGTAGTTGGGACTACCTTTCTTCAGGTAGTTGATCATGTTTGGGCTATTGAGGGGTTATGTCGTGAGGCATATAGAGGTAGTGCTAAGAGGTGTCGGTGTCAGGATAGTTTCTGAGGTTCTCAGACTCGAGGTAGGGGATTATCTGTTAGGGATTGGTTCCATTGCTTCTTATCTAGCATGCCAGTTTAAGTGGCTCCACAGGTTTCGCTGCCCCCTTGGGCCTCATGAAGTATGCCCTCAATTGTTGGGCATGATCCATAATGGCTAGGAAGGATTGGTCCAAAGCTAACATACCCTCTGTATCCAAACAGAGCTATAAAGTCAAACCTCTGACAAAGCAAGACACCCCCTCATGCTTGGTGGGCAGAATCATGGTGGCACGACTAGCCAACTCATAGAAATAGACCTCATACTTTGAAATAAATATGGAGCCCTGCTCTAACCTAGTGAACTCATCCATCAATCATTCTCTCAAGTTGTGCAATACATACTTCTCCAAAAAGGCTGCGAAGAACTGTGCCCAAGTAAGCGGAGGTGACTCGGTTGGTCTACAAGCTATGTAAGACCTCCACTACTATTTTGCTGGACCATCCAGCTGGAATGCAGTGTAATCAGCTCCGTGTGACTCAACCAAAACCGAGTTTATGCAAACTCTCCTGGCAACTAGTCAGAAACTTGTGAGCATCTTCCCTTGGAGCACTTGAAATCCTCGGGGGACCCAAAAGCAGAAACTTACCAAGCATCTTCTTCTCCTCAGAAGACATAACAAGCCTAGATGGAATAGGCAGAATAATTGTAGGAACTGGAAATACCTCTACTCGGGGAGCCGCAGTAGCAGGCTGCATTCTTGAACCTTGTACCTCCACCTGGGCTGAAGTCTAAACCTTATCCCTGATCTAAGGACCAATCGAAGTATCGGGCAAAGTTGTAGGCTATGACATGCCCTATAGAAACCCAAGAAAACAAACCAACATATCCTGGAGGACCAATGTAGCCACAAAACTTATCGGGTGATGGGCTGGCCCTATGATCTCTAGCTCATGTTGAACCTCCTTAACCTCAATATCTGGCTCTGGCGATGGTGACCTTGTCTATGCCTAAGCTAGTGCCACTGCATGTCCCCTACCTTAACCTTTGGGTCGACCTTTACCCCATCCCCTAGTTGAGGCTCTAACTGCAGGCACAAGAGCCTCGTCCTCACCTGACGCTGATCTCATCTGAACCATCTTAGAAAGAGTGAAACAATAGATATTTAGAAGTTGATAGATTCAAGGACGCATGATAGAGAATAAAACAAAATGGATCTTTCCTAATAATGTCCTATAGCCTCTCGTAGATAAGATACGAACATTATTGCATCGATCCACAGATAAGATATGAACATTATTGCACCAATCCATGAGACTCTACTAGACACTTTGATTTTGTACTAGTAAGACTGGTGAACCTAAGGCTCTGATACCACTCTATCACGACCCAAAATTAGACCATGATGGCACCTACTAAAAAACCCCAGTAGGCACGCCAAAGTAAGAAAGTGATAATACAGTAGATAGTTAAATCAAGGAAGCAGAAGAGTTTTGCATAAGAAATAGGGGCCAACAGTATAGATACATACCAACATACTAAATATACAAAAATGGCCCTAAAGTAACTGGGAAGAAAAAATATACAAGAACCAACCCTAGACCTGGTATCACTGGTACAAGAGCATCTAAAGTACAAGACGAAGCTATACAACAAGTACTGTCTATCTAAAATAAAAAATATAGGTCTCCAAAACACCGGAAGCTCACCACGATCCAAACAATACTAGCCACGAATGAGACAATGATCACCGAGGGTGGCTCATACTAGGTGCTGCATCAAAAAAAGATGCAAAGTGTAGTATGAGTACCAAAAAAATGGGGTACTTAGTAGGCATCATAGGCCAACCAAGCTCAAAAAGATAGTATATATACTATAATATACAAGAAAGAAAACTAGCTATAGGGATCCACCTAAATCTAGTTATCAACTAAAAATGGAACACTATAAGCTAACAGTGAAGATAATAATGATAATAAAAGTAAGAGACCACTCAAAGTACACATAAGCAAATGTGATGCATCGTGAGATGATATGATGCAGGATATGGCTAATGCAAAAATATAAAAACCTGGTATCTGTTTCCCTCGAGCACCATAATTTAACCTCAGACGCATCAACATATGCATAAAGTAAAAACCCGGATATGTGCTCCTTGGGCTGCTCAAAATCGTACCTCGGACTCATCAACAAAAAATAAATGGAGAAAAGGTCCAGCAATGTCCCTCAAGCCGGCATAAAAAGTGGTACTTTCCTTTTCTTTCCAAAACTAGTGGTAAAACATGGAGTAATTCCTTTGAAATCTGAAAATCATAGTAAAAGTAGAAAATCATCAAGTTTAAACCAAAAATCTCATATTTCCTTTATTTTCGTACCACTTACCATGTAAATGCAGTATGAGCATGTGATTGCCAAATTCAGAGAATATAACATACGCATCAAGTAAACAGGGCAAAATACCCTCCAAACAAGATAACTGACCTGGAACTCCGTTTGATGCATGCTATGATCTCGGGCCCATAGTTACATAATAACGATAAAAAAGACAGAAAAACAAAACTATAATACGAAAACAACCCAAGACACCTACTCTACTTCTAAAACCTCCTAAGATTTACCCTAAGGTTTCTACTCTAACCACAGAAAACTACAAGCTCCTAAACTAAGGAAAAGCATGATAATACTATTCTACAATCCCAAAAAAGGCTAAAAAAATAAGAAAATAGGATTTAAGCGTAATTCTAACTCTAAACTTACCCTAACGTTCATGCAACTCATAACATATAAAATCTTACCAAACCAGGTCTAAAAGAAATAAATCGTAACCTACCTTGAGGCTAAACTGCAAACCTGAACCATCACTTATGTGCATTCCCTCTTCGGATAGCCTCGGAATGCTTCCATTCTATCACAAACACAATTTACATGTCAAGACATGAAAATTGACACCCATATTGCTAATCAAAAATTTGGGCCAAAAATCGAGTTAGAAATCGAGTCGGAAAATGACCCCCGAGGTCTGTGCAACAACACAAAAAACTAAAATTATAATTTTGTTTACAGTGGGTTTCTAAGCTCATGTCCAAAATTTGAGTGCAAACAGGACTCGTTTCGAGGCCCAAAAAAGCCCCGAGAGTCCTCTTGATCAAGAAGGATTCAACAAGAGAATTAAAATAGAAATGACCGGAAGATAACGTGAATTAAACAACGGGAAAGGAGTGGGGAAATGTCACGCCTCAAATTTCATTTAGACGGACAGGCACTCGATGCCCTAAAGGCCCGAGAGAACCAACTTATAACCTGTGATTCATCATGCATATAACTATGACAATTAAGAAGCTTTGACTATAGATAAGTTGCCTGAATAACAAGACCAACATAGATAGGCCCAAAACTT
The DNA here is from genome assembly GCA_003996215.1 of Jaltomata sinuosa. Taxonomy (NCBI): domain Eukaryota; kingdom Viridiplantae; phylum Streptophyta; class Magnoliopsida; order Solanales; family Solanaceae; genus Jaltomata; species Jaltomata sinuosa. The sequence goes on along the minus strand of QJPP01000346.1, from coordinate 28,280 downwards.
ATGTACACGATCTGGCCATTGAGGCCTCAACTGTTAAGAGCAAAGACATAACTAAGTTTTACTTTACCATTGGTCTACAAAGCCTCTACAAGATAGACAAACTTAGTTTAGGTCGGGACAGGGCCCCGCCTTACCCTTAACTATACAATACGCAAAATATATACCAAAGACTCGATAAAGCCCCGAATCAACCTGGAGCTCACCAACAGCAGCCGAGTGTCCTGTGCTCCTACTGGGGAGGTCTACTAGCCAGAGTACATGTGCCTGCGGCATGAAATGCAGCGTCCCCATGAGGGACGTCAGTACGAGAGAATGTACTGAATATGTAAGGCATAAAGTAACCCATATGTAAACAAGAGCTCAAATAGAATCAGGTATCAGTGCATAAACATGTAAATAAGAACAGAAGATCACATTTGCTTACACTTGTGAAATCATGTATATTACGTTCTTTGGTTACTCTTCTTTGCTTTATGATCATTGTAAGGCATGTAATACACGTGACCAACTGATCAGTGGTAGAAGAGGAGTCCCATGCTAGGCAATTTAACCCCTGGGATGCTGCCCTCATAAATATACAAATTGGGATCGACCCATGCTAGGCTTTCGCCCCTAGGCTGCCACCCATAAGTACACAAATAGGGATCGACCCATGCTAGGCTTTCACCCCTGGGCTGCCACCCACACATATACAGATTACTTCATTTAGTTTCTTTAATCTTTGAGATTGTTACATTGGTGGTTGTAACCTTTATTGAGCTCAAAACTATGGACCAGTAGTAGAAGACATGTGAACATGCACTTAAGGCAGTAACAATGATATAAGGAGCAAACGTAACATCAACGTACTATTTAGGAGCTTATATGATACACTGAACCTCATTTGGCTTAGAGAATAACTCACAAAGCTTGCTGTTGAAAGTACCTTTACTAGGAAACCCACTTCGTTGGTAACAACACAAATATAAGAGTTCATGCCAAGGAATATGAAACTGAGAAACCTTACATACCTTGTTGTGTAACTCGGATATTACAACGAATTAAGCTTCCCCCTTTCAGATTATTTATCTACAATGAAATACGTGGCAAAACTAGTATTAGTAGCTAGTTAACCAATTTGGGCTACTTGATCCCACTAAATCAGTAACTAGGCAGTAAGCTCGTAATTGATCAAACCAAGAGTGTTCCTTTCACCTCTTCTCCTCTAAACATATCTACATACTGTACGACCTTCTCATAAGGTCCCTTGAAGCTCTTCCGACTTCACAACATATACCAAACAACATACAAAGGTGTGCAGGCAGCAAGTTAACATAACACCCAATTAAGTGGTGTATCACCACACCCTCCTTCCATACTTCAATACAACTTCACACACCCTTTTACAAGTTCCACCAAGCTGTCCCAAATATATACACATAAAACCGCTCCTAAAACAATCCCAAACATCCTTCAACATAATAAGAAAGTATTTTTAACTCAAGGATTCCAATCACTACCCCATGGTTCTTGACACAAACACATACAGAATTCTTCATCAAACTTGCATATAAAAAGGGGTAAAAATGGGCAGTAACTTTACCTTAAATTCTGAAAATCTGTCCTCCCAACTTGTACTTCTTCAAGAGCTTGAACTCCCCTTCAACTTAGCTTGAAAAGAGGGAGAATACTTAAGAACCCTAATGGTATTTTATGGCTGCTATGTGAAGCTAAGAGAGAGAGAAAGAAAGAACTTCTAAAATCTATTTTTTTTCAAGTTAAAATGAGTGAAATGAGCTGGTCTTAACCCCTTTAAAGGGGGGCTGCTTTGGCCGACTTTCCTTGCTCATTTTGAGCCACAAAATGTCAAGAAGGTGATACACCTACTTGGCCATTTTACATGGGCTTTGTTGGACTTAACCTTATTGGGCCTTGGCTGCCAATTCTTTCCCTTTCTTTCACTTCTTTGGGCCAGAATTTATTCAAGTGGGTGATGGGTGTACTTGGCCCTCTAAGCTAGTCAAAATAGTCTTAGTAGGTGATGCACCTACCTAGTTCTTTAGGCTGGTCAATAAGTCAAAGTAGGTGATGCACCTACTTGTCACCTACTAGCTTAGTTAAGTCAAGCAAGCAGCTAACTTATTTTATTCTATTTTCTAATTTCTAATCCCTTTTGCTTTAACTTAAAACTTCACACTAAATATTTACTCAAATACAACCTTACCATCTCGAGTTTAAATACTTTTGTCAAGGTTAACTTGGCCGTTTACGTGCTGAACTGAATAGGGCATTACAACACCTCCCAATACACATTAAACTATCACTGCTCATATAAGAAACTCGGTCCCTCACCTATACAACAAGGCTATATCAAGTGATATATGAATAGGACTAGTATGTGCAGAATACGGGATGTTACAGGAAAATAAGAGGAACTTACCAGAATATTGAAGGTGAATTCTAGCTCTTAAACCAGTACTTAAAGCTCAAAATCAATGGTGAAACTCGAAGAAATGGAGAAGAAACCAAAGTGAAATAAATATATAGGTGCCAGGGGTCCTCTTTTGCGTATGAGAGGACCCCACCACATACGCGACTCACATAGGCGGCCTCCTCTCACATAGACAGAGAAGGATTTAGAGTTGGGTCACTGGACCCTTCCTTGTAAATTTGATGGTTACACCGCGTACACGGGCATCGCATAGGCAGCCACCCCTCCGTGTAGGCAAAGGGTTAAGTGACCCTGCCAACAACCAGCTAAACCATCAATTTAAACACTTCAAAATGCCTTGGATGGACCCTTGGGATTCATCCAGGGTCCCGTGAATGTAAATAGACTATGCTATCCTATCAAAAATGACATTCTGGACTCAACAGAATCAACAAAATTCCCAATGGAGTTCATTTTGATGAAAAGTGGGTTCCACTCCCAAAAGCTAACTTTTAGCCAATAGGAATCCAATAGCCTAAAATGACTCTAGAAACCTCAGCTCTACAACCCCTTAGTAGGCGAACCAATCCCCGTAGCCTGGAATGGCTAGTAATGGAATACTATCTAACAGGTAAGTGGAAGGACAAGTAATATAGACAGAAGAAAGGGTTATACGAGAAAAAAAGTAACAACAGGAGTATTTATAAAACATACAGAAGCTAAACTAACACCCAAAACATGGTATCATGGTATATAAGAGCCGGATCTACATAAGGAGTACAAAGGGTGCAAAATAATACATATACATAATATCTCCGAAGCTAAGAGAGTACAAATATACAAAAGATAAACTAAAGTCAAGCTCTGGTCACCAAGAGCTCACCCTCAGACTGGAATGGTCAAATATCTCCAAGCACGAGTCTCCCACGAGCTAGCGGTAATGGCTCACACTAGGATCTGCACCAGAAGATGCAGAGTGTAGTATGAGCACCAAATGCGAAGCAAATGGTACCCCATAGGTATCATAGGCCGATTGGGTCACATATAAGATAAAAGCATAGTAACTAACATAATAGAAACCATTAGTCACAGAAATCTACGAAAAAGCACACAGGAACTAGCCCAGAGGGAAGACAATAGAAACAACATGCAAGGCTATCAAGTAGAATACATACACAATAAGTACAGGTGAAAGTAAGAAATGACGCACCTAGGGTCCTAGCAATAACAGTATATATAATAAGTTTAGAAGTGGATGGTATACCAGTAACCTTGTACAAGGGATAGGAGAAGAAGAACAAATATAGGCATGCTCGTAAACAAGGTATTAATAACCAAATTAATCATACCAATCTCAAGTCAAGAACTAACAAATCTCTCAGTATCCAATCTCATATATTTAAGCATGACAGGGAATAATATCGTAATAGAGTAACAAGAGTCTACCTGCAGTCCCCAGGCTGCCCATACAACCGAGGAATGCAAATAAGTGAAAACAAACCCTCCGACCGCCTATACAATCTGAGCGTACACTCAAAAAACAGCAAATAAGGGTGGAGCCTAAAAAATGAATGATATGATGCATGATGATCTCTGGATGGAATAGTAACTATGTATGTACCTTCTCCTACAACAAATGGGTCCAACAGGTAGGTTTCATGGAAGGACGCTGCTCGTATACCTCTACTCCATTGTATACCCCTCCTCCAGCACATGTAGCCCAAGGCCCCTAGTTCGGATTGGCAAGATCCATAGAGGTCCCGGACCCCATACTATAACTCAATCTTAAAAATATTGTCCGGAGTAGGTACGGATCTAAGCTGGAGACTTAAATCTCAAATATGCATGCCCAGACTCTATTCAGGTCTAAAACAGTGGAAAACATCTCAAAACCCCACCAAGGGTCCCCGGGCATAACCGGGTCTAAATCAGTAGTAAGACATCTCTGATGCTGGGTCTGACCGAGTCTAATACCATTTCCAATCAGTAAGATAATCCATATAGCATACGACCCTGCCGAGTCTAGCAATAGTAGTAAAAGCTGTGATAGAAACCATATTTTAAGTCTTTTACCCCAAGAAGATCCACAAATCAAGTCCAAATCATTTCTGTCAAAAATAAGCCCCAAGACCATGCAAAGTTTAGAAAATCAATACAAGTAGGCTCGAATCCAATACCGTAGTAAAAATATGTGAAAATCCCTTTTATATGCATGGAAATGACATGATCAAACACAAATAGCTGCCCAGCAGCTCACAATCAACCTATCGGTACTGCACAGGCTCTAATCGCTCTATAGCACAACTAGCCAGCTTAATATCATGATAATAATGTTCGGGACTCACGAACACCCCCGAATAGCCCACCATCTATGGTCCAGAGTCAAAACAAGGCCATACAGGACCACAAGGGTGATAATATCAAACTACGAGGAATAGTACACATAACGGAGGAAAAAAATAGGACGGGCAGGGAAAATGGGTCAAAGTCTGTGGTGCCAAGATAGAAATCCCAACCCAAGGATGCCAATTAGTACTATTTTATCCGATATATTAGGGAGTTTAGACCGTAACCTGCCTATCATCCAACGACAAGCTGCTGGCACGATGATATCTAAGGTTGAACTGCTCTGAGAAGCTCTGAATATTAATCAAACTATCAAAATCATAAATAACACATTAAAACGAGTCTAACAATATCCATATTACTACAGTAATAAATGGGTCAAAATTTAGGTCACCGATGGGCCCGTGGGCCTCGTAACCTAGAGTCAAGAATGGAAGAGCGCACAGTGATCACCACATTCCCAAGTGTGCATTCTCAGATTATAGAATGAATTAATCAAAGAAAATGGCTCAAACCAGCCAGCCATTAAAAAGAACAATTGAAGGATCAAAAGAGGGGATTTAACAAAATAAAGTGGATAAACTTACCAATAACAATGGAGGAACGATCAAGGCCTAGAAATTTACACCCCAACACCAAGAATTGAGCCAATACAGAGTCTAGATGAGTTTGGAGCTTATAACAATCGAAGAAGCTGATTTTAGAGTGAAGAAGATGAAGTTGAGAGTTTATATACTGCCCAAGGGTCCTTCATCACGATCGCGAAGAGACCCCATGCGATCGCGATGACCACACTGGATAGACTATCGTGATTGCATGGACAAGCCACGTGGTTGCAAAGAACAAAGGAGAATAAGCCTCATCACGGTCGCAACAAGGGACGTTGCGATCATGAAGAACAAGGGACCAGGTGCTTCATTGCGGTCGTGAGGAGGGGCTCGCGATCTCGATTAAGGCCTGAGGCCTGCACCTGCAATAGCCAAAAACCTATAATATTTCTAGAAATCTATGGGGCATTCCGAGCACGATTGAAAACCGATATTCAGAAACCAATACTACTAACAGAGTGAAATGATGTTCTAGACTCAACGAAATTGACTAAACTTCCATACGAGGTCATTTAAGAGAAAAGTTAACCCAAGTCAACACTAACAAACAAGCAACCAAATAGTCAAAATGAGCTCGGCTCACCTGGAACCCAAACCAAACACCTATCTAACCCAAACTCATTATTTCGGAGCTGGTCGAATTGTCAGATTTCGAATTTGATGCTCCAATCATCGAAAGCTAACCAAAGTTACACTTTCAACTCCAAATAGTCTGAAAACTGAAAACCCAATGCAAAACCCACACAAGAAGTTCTCAGGCCTCGACTAAAGGTCCAACAAGACCAAACTCAATGCTCTAGAGCTAATGGAACTGTCAAAATTTGATTCTGAGCACATTAGCTAAGAATGCTGACTAAAGTCAATAATATTTTAAGTTTAAGCTCTAAAATAGGAAAATGGTCAAAACAACCAAACGAATGACTAGGGCACCAAACTACCAGTCCCAACAAGTCATAACTGACTTAGGCCGCTACAGGAAGGCTCTAGTAGTACAAAGAAGGCGTAAACGCAAAAATAACCAGAAGGGTCATTACATTATCCACTACTAAAAAGGACTTTCATCCTCGAAAGTGATACAATCATGGTTAGCTTGGAGCATACTAGGAGGGGCTTTTATATATGGATGATAGCTTGGAGCCCGGAGAAAGCCATGGAGCAACAAATGTACAAGGCCATGGGCGATCAAGATGTCATTTGGGCAATCAAGAAGGGCCCTTATGGGTTATTTCGAAAATAGTCACTTTTGGGCTATTTTTGTAATAGGCTATTTGTGTAAAGGCAATAACTATAAATAGTTGCCTTAGCCATTTTCATACTTAGATTATTGATGATTGAATTGTCTTGAATAGACTTGATATTTTAGGTTAGGATATTGATTGGGTTCAATTCCAATTATTAGTTTAGAATGAGTGATTAGGGTGGATTCCCGAATTGCTTGTGTTATCTTCTTTGCTTAATTGATCATCGAGTTATCATCTTGTGGATTCAATTTGGTTTCTCATGTATTTGATTGAGTTCTATTCTCCCTTGGTTGATTGTTGATTCAATTAGCCTTTCTTTCTTCTATTCTCATCTCAATTTCTTCTAATTCTCATCTTAATTTCTCCACTATCTTTATTTTGTGTTGTTGAATTCTGTGTTTCCGGTATCGATTTTAGTCACTCGATTGAGATCGTTATCAGAAAGTCAAGAAGAAGAAGGTACCTGAAGGCTCAAATAACTGTGGATACTGGGCTCGCATATCACTCTCAGTCTCCCAAGTATCCTTCTCAATCGAATGATGCCTCCACTGAACTTTCACAACTGGAATCTCCCTAGATCTCAACCTCCTGACATCTTTGGCTATAATAGCAATCGACTCCTCAACATTAGCTAACCTCTTATCCAACTGAACCATCTCCCAATGCAACACATGAGACTCATCTAGAATATACTGGTGCAACATCGAAACATGAAATATGGGGTGCATAGCTGAAAACATCAGAGGTAAAGCTAGCTAATAGGCAACACTACCAACCCTTTGGAGAATCTCAAACGGCCTAATGTACCTGGGGCTAAGCTTGCCCCGCCGACCAACTCTCATCATGCCCTTCATGGGCGACACATGAAAGAATATCAAATCACCAACACTGAACTCTAAGGCATGAAGTCTACGATCAGCATAGCTCTTTTGCCTATTCTGAGCAGCTCAAAGTCTATCATGAATCATTCTAACTCTATCTAGTGAGTCTCGAAGCAAATTTGTACTCAGTGGCTCTGACTCTAACCCCTTAAACCAACCAACCGGCAATCTGCAATCCCTACCATCTAACGCCTCAAAAGGTGCCATGCCAATGTTAGAATGAAAGCTATTATTATATTACAAACTCGGCCAAAGGCATAAAATGATCCTAAGAACCTCCAAAATCAAGAACACAGGCTCGAAACATGTCCTCCAGGACCTGAATTATCCTCTTGGACTAGCCATCTGTCTAAGGGTGGAAAGCAGTACTAAGCTGAACCTCTGTGCCTAAATCTCGCTTAATAGCTCTCCAAAACTGAGATGTAAACTGAGTCGCAGTTTAAAATTATAGAAGTTGGGACCTTATGCAACCAAACAACCTCATTAATGTAGATTTGAGCTAACCTCTCGGCACCGTAGGAAGTCTGAACTGGCAAGAAGTAGGCTGACCTAGTCAGCTAATCCATAATCACCCAAATGGAATCAAAACCCTGGGAAGTGTGAGGCAAACCAACCACGAAATCCATAGTAATCCCTTCCCATTTCATAGTCGCTGCATCAAACCACCAGGTTTTATGTGCTCAAACTTTACCTGTTGACAGTTCAAGCACCGAGATACAAACTCTGCTATGTCCCGCTTCATTCCACTCCACCAATAAAGCTATCTCAACTCTCTGTACATTTTCGCCACACCAGGATGAATAGAGTATCTAGAAAAATGTGCCTCATAGAGTATCAATTGAATTAAATCGCCAACCCTCAAAACACAAAATCGACCACCACACCTCAGAACCCCATCTAAATCTAGAGTAGCCTGGCTAGCCTCACATCGAATGAACTAATCGTGAAGGTCACACAATTGCTGATGCTCAAACTGACAGCTCTGAATCTGATCAATCAAGATAGACTGAATCTCAACACTGGCCAAAACTCTGCTGGGATCTGACAAATCAAGCCTAACCAAGCGGTTAGCCAAGGACTAGATGTCCAAGGCCAACGGTCACTCTAAAAGTAAAAGTGAAGCTAGGCTGCCCATATTCACCGCCTTCCGACTCAAGGCATCCGCTACCATGTCTGCCTTGCCTAGATGGTACAAAATAGTGAAATCATAGTCCTTCAGCAACTTAATCCATCTCCTCTACTCGAGTTTAATTCTTGTTGACTCGTAATGTACTAAAGACTACAGTGATCGGTGAATATCTCAAAGTGAACTCCATATAAGTAGTGCCTCTATATCTTGAGCGCAAAAACTACTACCGCCAACTCCAAGTCATGAGTGGGGTAGTTGCACTCGTGAACCTTTAGCTGTCTCGACACATATAATATCACTCGACCCTGCTGCATCAACACATAACGAAGACTGACCCCAGAAGCATCAGAATACACGGAGAAACTCTGACCCTCAATCGGCAAAGTCAATACAGGAGCTGAAGTCAACAAGGCCTTAATTCTCTGAAGCTATCCTTACACTGATATAACCACTGAAATGGGACATTCTTCCTAGTCAGCCTAGTTAAAGGTGCTGCTATGGAAGAAAACCCCACTATGAACCGTCTGTAGTACTCGGCAAACCCAACAAAGTAGCAAACCTCAGTAGGAGTAGTAGGCCTAGGCCAATCATGAACTGCTGAAATCTTACTCGAATCTACTCTAATCCCATCCTTAGACACCACGTGTCCTAGGAATACAACTGACCCAAGCCAAAACTTACACTTTGAGAACTTGGCATAAAGCCGATGATCTCTCAAAGTCTGAAGTACAGTCCTCAAGTGCTGCTCATCTCTACTCCGGGAGTATATCAAATGTCATCTATGAAGACTATCACAAAGGAGTCCAAATAGAGGCCAAGCACCATGTGTATCAGATCCATGAAAGTTGCGGGGGCATTAGTTAACCCAAAAGATATCACCAGGAACTCATAGTGGCCATAATGTGTCCTGAATACTATCTTAGGGATGTTCTTCACCCTAATCCTCAACTGGTGGTAGCTTGATCTAAAATCTATCTTTGAAAACACAGCTGAACCCTGGAGATAATCAAACAAATCATCAATACATGGCATTGGATACCCATTCCTGACAGTAACCCTATTCAGCTGTCGATAATCAATACACATCCGCATCGACTCATCCTTCTTCTTAACAAATAGAATAGGAGCACCCCAAGGCGACACACTAGGTCTGATAAACCCCTTAACTAACAAGTCCTGGAGCTACTCCTTAAGCTCCCTCAACTCAGTTGGAGCCATATGGTATAAAGAAATAGAAATGGGCATGGTGCCCAGCTCTAACTCAATGGCAAAGTATATATCTCTCTTAGGTGAAAGGCTTGGCAGGTTGGTAGAGAACACATCTAGAAAGTCTCTAACCACAGGGACAGACTCAAGGGAAGAAGGGTTGGCACTAGCATCTTGGCCATATGCTAAGTAGGCCAAACACCCTCGCGAAACCAACTTCCTAGCTCGAAGACAAGAGATGATCCCTGACGGTGCACGGCTGACAGAACCCTACCATACAATCAGGGATACACTGGAAATGGCTATGGTAACAGTCTTGGCATAGCAATCCAAAATTGCATGGTGAGGGGATAACCAGTCCATGCCTAGAATCACATCGAAATCTACCATATTAAGTATCAACAGGTCACCCAAGTCTCCAAATCACCCACAGTAATCATGCAAGATCTCACAATCTGATCCTCTACTAAAGAATCTCCCACTGGGATCGATACAAATACAGTCACAGACAATGGCTCATTAGCTAATCCCTAACAAGGCATAAAATAGGCAGATATATATGAACAAGTGGTTCCAGGATCAAATAAAGCATAAGCCGACCGATGGCAAACAACACTACAAGAAAACTCCTTATTAGAGACCAAAATTTAGTGACGGAGTTAAAATCTAGTCCCTGAAAGAGTACTTATAGGGATGAGATCTTTTTCCAGTCTCTAATTTCTATTTTTCTTTTTTGAGTTGCTAAAAAGACAAAAGTCTCATCTCTAATTTCAGAGGAAGTAAAAGGGCTAAAAAAATCATGTACTATTAATTAACAACCCCTCTTTTTTTTCCCAAAATGACACCCCATCTTCTCCATCGAGTAAAATCCCTAACAATGGACTCTTCCAAATTTCTCACTCAAAGGCTGCAGACTCAATCTAAAGTAGCTGGAGATTTACAAACTAGATCACAAGAGTAGTCTATCTAAATAGGTTCGCCGATCTTTATTCATCTTTTCTTTTTGGGTTTATGACATGAAATTTCTTTTCTTCATTTTACTGAGCCTTGATTGTTGAGAATGACAGTCTTCTATATTAATTCTTCTGAATACTGATAGTTTTGGTTTTAGGACTAAAAGTTGGAGTATTGGGTTTGATGTAAGGATGGTGGCTAGGGTTAGACTTAAAAATACGCTTGATGGTAGAGGATACAGGAATGAAAATATCTCCCATTAACTGCTAAGTTCGTGTGAGCAAAGAAATTTTGGGAAAAAAATGTCTCTTTTAATATGTCCTTTCAAATGCAAGTATGTACACTTGTGTTTTATGATTATAAGCAAGAATCCTCAAAATTTAGTTAGGTTTTATTAATTGAGAGTCAAAAAGAACAAACAAGAAGATCTTCCAATAAATTTCTTTCTTTATCCCTCTAGTCAGTAGCCTTTAGCATAATTTTGTTTTGCTATGTTTTTTTTATTTCAAGATTTTGACTTTGGTGAAATTTTTTCCAGGCAGGTATGAATTTTGTGGAAGAAATGGATGGTATTAATTTGGGTCCAAAAGGAAGGAATGTAGTTCTTGAAAATAAGTATGTTCCTTCCTTTGTTTAGTTACTGCAAAGTTGGTAACTACTGAAATTAGTTTAGTCAATTTGTTTGGATGTTCGATTAAATGCTATCGTTCTCTTGTGGTAATCATCTGGTTTGTTCATTACTGATTTACATCAAGATTAGTTCAAGATACAGTTTGTAGCTAATGATATAATCTAAAGTTTATAGTAAAATATTTAACTTATGGAGATAGTGTATCACTAGATTTGACTTTTCTATTTTATTTGCACTTGTTATACCCTTGTAAAAGCTGAACTCTACAATAAAAAAATGACTAATCTTGTCATATAATTAATTTTGTTGTCATCCTGGTGCTCTTCTGAAGAGCCACAACTGAAACATGTTAGTTAGAAACAAGAGATAATGTGCACTAACTTTATACTTGTGTATGAATTCTTTTAGTCTTACCTCTAGGAATCAGTTATGTTCTCTTATTTTAGATGATCTTTTGTATTCCAACGATGTCCTTCAATTTCTTCAGTTTTGCTATTTTGTATTATGGTTAGATAACAAGAGTTATAAAAGAACCAAAGGAGGAAAAATGTTAAGGTCTCTTCTCTAAGGTTCAGTGGGTCAATTTATTTTCTTGTGTATAATCGGAAGTTGTTATTATCTTCAGATACTTTTTCATCATGGTCATTGAAAATTGATCCATGTAAAAGTTCTTACATCCGAAAAATATAATGTTTCGCACCATTGGTGTAGTTTTATCATTGGTACTCATTTTTTTAGTTAATTTGGTTCTCATGATTTATCCTTGACAAAAATTATAACACGTTAAAAGAAATTTCAGATAAAAGATTCCAAATCCTAACTTGGTTTGATAAAGAAGCTACATTAATTTTTAGTTTTCTTTAACAATTCCTTTAAGATTTTCTATTTTTTTGCTCAATTATCTCTTTTTTTAATGCAAACAGCTCAAACTGAGATTAGAATCAATTGTGTACATTTGTATTGTGCAACATCTACCATGGAGTTCTTCGTGGACGCAAAAATCATACTTCATTACACTAAAAAGTTTATTATTTGAAGTAAAAACTGCTTATAAACTATAAGATGCTACAAAGTGGACTCCTTTCTCCAATATATTCAATTTCACAACACATGGACTCTCTCGACATTGCAACAGAAAAAATATGTCAAATGATGATTACTTTAGCAATCGTCATGTGTCTTGTATTTTCCACAAGCAGCAATAGAATTTTCATTTGTCATAGCTCTACCTTTAGGCTTGTTTTGTTTTAAGGAGCCTTTTTTCACTTGTATTTGGTCTGGCTATAGAAACATCCATTGCTCAAAAGCTATTTGCCAGCCTTTGTGCTCTCTGTATTCCTTATTCCTATTTCTTGAAGGCAATACTTATAAGTAATGTTGCATGGGATGGAATTCATACTTAGAGGGATTGTGTTGTGTGGAAAAAAATTGGTTATAGCTGGGTGAATTTTGGTCCCTGAGTGTATGTCAAAGTTCTTCTAAATTTCCTAGTTTGTTGACCTTTGCAACTATTGGGGAATGTAAAATAATTTGAGCATTCAATTCAAAATCTTAAGGCAATGGGTAGAGTGGCCAATACATTATAAACTCCTTTGGAAACCCTTACACAATTGATTACAAAAACAAGTATACTTCTCTAACACCTTCCTGCACGTGTAACCTTATGTGTCATGGAACATCTTCCATTTGTCATGGGCTCTTATTTATATAAGTTTCTCGATATCTAGCTCTCAAAATTGTTGATTATAAGGTTAATAACAACTTTACTCTTTCTGATGCTTCATATTCTTATAGCGATGAGAAGAATAATTCTTTCATCATTGAATTATTTGGGTGAGTTTAGTCACTATCACAAGCCATAAGAATCTGCTTTAGTAACTTGCATGTTCAGTATGTGCTAGCTTATATGTGTTGAGTAGGAATTGATTGTCAAGATTGATACTTTATTTGGTTACTTGCACTGAAATGGTTCAACGGTTAATCTAGTGTCAGAACATTTATAAATATAGAAAGAAATCACGTAACACATGAAAACTTCAAATACTTATAGTATACTAAGTACAGTTCAGTAAGATTCTTGTACAGTGACACATAACAATGTCACTCATTGTACACTAGCTAAAGAGTAGGTAAATGCTTTGAACAATTAGCTAAAACAGTTCACAATCATATTACACCAGAATTTGATGATTTTATTACTTCACGTCACCATGTTGCAGTTTCAGATCCAAACTTGAGTTCCCATATTGGCACGTAGTGTAAATCTTGATTCTACATGAGCACTTGAGGCTTCCCATTCAGGTGGACTACTTGTACGCGAACAAACTCTTTGTGCTCTATTGCCCGTAAAGGAACTCAATTGTAATTTGGTTTGTAGTGGTCAGCAAGACCAATAATTTTACACCTACTTATTAGGAGATTTTTTCAATTGCCTGTAATTGAAGAGATAAGCTCGCATGCCTCTTTTCTAGGTGTCTGCTATGCTGGAGAGCATGTGAATTTTTGGTGTTCTTGTCTTATTTAATGTCAAGATTCTTAAGTATTCTTAAGTATGGTACTGTAAGATACTTTTCTTGTACTATCAATCATGCCATTTTATCATTATGTCTCTCTTATGCAGATCAAGGTTAAAGGCACCTTGATGTAAATGGTGTCGGTTGAAGTCTGACAAAAGAGAAGATGATCTTGGTAGTCAGCCTGAGAGCATTTGTTAGGTTTTTTCTTTTATTTAATGAAAATGTAGTCTATTGTTTAATGTCAATGAGCCTACTACTCATTATATTTTCTCTGCAGAAATATGCAGTAAAGAGTGTTTCAGAGTTTTTCTTCATTGTGAAAATACATGTATGTAATCTCTTATTTTCTTCATATACTTTGATTTCTAATAAAGCTGCTACACAAATGCTTAATTTTGCTGGATTGCCACTTGTATTCAGGTCCCAAGTTTAACTAATATACAACCTTGCTCTCTATATGATGGATACCCCTTTAGAGGATTCACCTTTTCTGGAGAGTTTTGTCAAAGGAGATATGTTTTTTCTAGGATTATTTGGAAAAACATTTTATTATATGTATACTAAGGGGTGTTAGTTTTTCTGGCTGATGAGTTGTGTGTATAGTATTGTGACTATATTTTTGTAAGCAATACTACTTGTGGGACGTTAATCATAGTATATTAGTTAATATTATTGATGATTTTATTTATATGCATTTGATTATCTCTGACAGGAAAGAGGCATGTATTATTTAGTTGCCACATTTCTGGTCCTAAATCATCTTTGATACCAGATTTTAAGTAAATCAATTTTAATTCAAAATTAAAAAATAAACTTTTAGGGACCAGTATTACGTCAGTCCTTAGAAACTATTTAAGGACCAGGAACTTGTCGTAAGAAACTTGTAAGGACCAGATAAACTTGTCGTAAAATATTCAGGTGGCGGTTTATCTATATGTTTAAGGACCAGAAACGTGGTCCCTAAAATCCCTTTAGGGACCAGAACTTTGTCGGTCGCAAACATGTTTTAGGGACCAGTACTTTAATCTCGTCCTTAATGACCTTTAGCAGCGGAGGCTACAGGGACGGGCGGCGATCAGATTTTTTCCATCGTTATTGACTTTTAGGGACCGAAAATAGACTTTTAGGGACCATTTTTCTCATCCCTAGTGGCCCTTTGCAAAGATCGTATTTGTAATCACAGCATCCGAGGCCTCTGCCTCCGAATTCCCAAGGATCGCATAGAACTGATGTCATCCACTACCTGACCAACTGCCATCCCTACCACCTATCTTTCCTCGTGGGCTACCACCTCTACCCTGACTACCACCTCCTCGAGCCGGTGGCTGAACTGAGCGAATAGGATGAGCCAGCTGAGCAGCAGGCTAAACTGTACCCGCTGGGGGAAATCTCTGGCATAATGACCGACCACACCACAAGTATAACAAGCCCCTAATGACCTACTCTGTCGGGATGAACCAATGGAAACGTATGGCCACCACAGCCTAATGCCCCAGAATCTATACCTCTCGATGGCTGACCACTATAGCCCTGTTGGCTGCTCTGACCCTTCTCATATTGTGAACCACCCAAAGACTGAAGTGAAGCCTGAACTGATCGACTAGACTGACTCTGGTGCCTCTGCGGCTGATAACCTCGGCCCCACTGGCCTGAGCCTCTCCCACCATAACAAGAACCAATGTAGCTGCCCTGATGTCGAGGCCTCTTATCTCTGGCCCCGGTGTCATGACGATGCGAATCCTCTACAGTATGGGTGTAGTCTGCAATAGCCTGGAATGATTGACCACTAGGAACCAATATCTCTGCAGGCTCTCTAAACTTTCTCTGCAGCCCCCAAATAAATCTATGGACTCTGTCAGACTCAGTAGGCATAATTATGGCCCCAAATGGAGCAAGCTGATGGAAACATGTCTCATACTCTGAGACAGTCATAGAATCCTGAGTAAGTCTAGTGAACTCCTCCCTCCGACGCTCTCTGTCTCTCAGTGGCAAGAACTTGGCCATAAAGGCCTCATAAAACTCGGACCTTGTCAAATGAGGTGACAATGATGGTCTGCAAGCAATCTGGGACCTCCACCATAACTTCGCTGGGCCCTCCAACTAATAGGTAGTATAACCAACCCCGTGAGTCTCCAATAAAGCCAAATGATGCAATATCTCCTCACAGGTAGTAATAAATCATATGGGTCCTATCCAAAAGTATCAGCAAAACGTGGAGGTGCCAATCTCAAGAATCTACCCAACGCCTTTTGCTCTGTCTCTGTCATAGCTGGGCAAGAAGCAAGAGGTTGTGAAACTGATAGGACATGGATAACCTCGGCACGGGGAGCCATAGTAGCAGGCTGCACTATTGAACTTGGTACACCCAGGGCTCCCCACGAGAGGATGTCTGTGCCACCTCAGAAGGACGCTCTCCAATCATACCCAACAACTGCAATAGTAAACCCCGAACATCTGAAGACTGAGCTGGGGCTAAAGCTGACACATGAGCTGATACTGAATATGGTACGAGAGCTGGTGGTACCTGGGCTATCCCCGAGTCCACATGCTACTGCACCGGAATAATCTCGGGCTCTACCTCGACCCTAGGAGCTCTAGCAGGTGCTGTTGCTCAAGCACATCCTTGACCCCTACCTCTACAACCTCCCCAGCCCCTAGCTGATGCCAGGGATGCTGGAGTTAGAGGCTCTTCCCCGCCTAACATCGGTGATCTCATATGAGCTATATGCGGAAGAATAAACCAGAACAAGTGAGATTTCAAGAAACTTCAAGGATACTACGCATGATACAGAAGCAATGGAAGAGTCATATTTCCCAAGATGTCACTATAGCCTCCCAAAGATAGAGTACAGATGTCTCCGCCCCAATCCAAAGGACTCTAATAGATATTGGCTCCTATACCGATGACACAAGTAAACCTGGAGATCTGATACAAAGCTATCATGACCCAATTTCTCAGTCATGATTGCACCTACAACCCCCCAGTAGGCGAACCAATCCCCGTAGCCCAGAACGGTTAGTAATGGGCTATTATCTAATAATAGGTAAGCGGAAGGACAAGTAATATAGATGGAAGCAAGGGTTAAACGAGAAGAAAAGTAACAACATGAGTATTTAAAAAACATACAGAAGCTAAACTAACACCCAAAACCTAGTATCATTGTATATAAGAGCCGGATCTACATAATGAGTACAAAGGGTCCAAAATAATACATATACATAATATCTCCGAAGCTATGAGAGTACCAATATACAAAAGATAAACTAAAGTCAAACTTCGGTCGCCAAGAGCTCACCCTCAGTATAGAACGATAAAAAATCTCCAAGCATGAGTCTCCCACGAACTAGCGGTGATGGCTCATACTATAATCTGCACCAGAAGATGCAGAGTATAGTATGAGCACCAAATGCGAAGAAAATGGTACTCAGTAGGTATCATAGGCCGACTAGGCACATATAAGATAAAAGCATAGTAACAGACAGAATAGAAATAATTAGTCACGGAAATCTACAATAAGGCACACAGGAACTACCCAGAGGGAAGACAACATAAACAACATACAAGGCAAAGAAATAGAATATATATACATAACAAGCATAGGTGAAAGTAAGAAATGATGCACCTGTGGTCCTTGCAATAACAGTATATATAATAAGTTTAGAAGTGGATGGTATCTCGGTAACCTCAAGTACAAGAGAAGAAAGAAGAAGAACAAATATAGGCATGCTCAGAAACAAGGTATTAATAACCAAACTAATCATACCAATCTCAAGTCAATAAAATATAGGCATGCTCGGAAACAAGGTATTAATAACCAAATTAATCATACCAATCTCAAGTCAAGAACTAACAAATCTCTCAGTATCCAATCTCATATATATAAGCATGACAGGGAATAATATCGTAATAGAGTAACAAGAGTCTAGCTATAGTCCCTGGCCACCCATACAATTGAGGAACGCAATTAACTGAAAATAAACCCTCCGCCCGCCCATACAATCAGAGCGTACACTCAGCAAACAGCAAACAAGGGTGGAACAATTAGTACACTCAACAATCTAGAAATCTCAACCCAAGGATGCCAATTAATACAAATTTTCTGATATATTAGGGAGTTTAGATCGTATCCTACCTGTCGTCCGATGACAAGCAGCTGCACGATGATATCCAAGGCTGACCGCTCTGAGAAGCTCTGAATGATAATCAAACTATCAAAATCATAAATAACACATTAAAACGAGTCTAACGAAACCCATAATACTACAGTAATAGCTGGGTCAAAATTTCGATCACCGATGGGCCCATGGGCTCCGCAATCCAAAGTCGAGAATGGAAGAGCGCCCAATGATCACCGCACTCCAAAGTGTGCATGCTCAAATTATAGAAGGAATTAATCAAAGGAAATGGCTCAAACCAGCCAGCCATTAACAAGAACAATTGAAGGATCAAAAGAGAGGATTTAACAAAATAAAGCAGATAAACTTACCAAAAACTAGGGGTGTGCATCGGTCGGTTCGGTTCGATATTGTATATTATCGATTTGGTTTATCGGTTATCAGTTTGTAAACATGCAAAACCGATAACCAAACCAATAAGATATTCGTTATCGGTTTTTGGTTAATCGGTTTTTGGTCCTTAACGGTTCGGTTATCGGTTTAACCGATAAGAAAATGCTCCTATAATATTTTTGATTTCTCTTATTTTCTTCTTCATATATAGACTACTTTCATGCATAAACATCTATACAAATTACAAGCATAAGCAAATTCAAATACGTTAATACTAAAATAAACTTATTTTCTTTCTTATTAAGTAAACTTGAATACAGTAGCAACGGTAGCAATTTCTCAAAAAGAAAAGCAACACTGATAGGTAGAATGCTATCAAACCAATGACTTTAGAAAGAAAACAACAACACTAAGACAACAACTATAAAATGCAAAAAATAATAGGGTATATATTTAAAATCTAAAGCCACTATTATACAATTATGAATAAAAATATAATCTAAATATAATCTTATTGGGTTGTCGGTTTAACCATTAACTAAAACCTTAAAACCGATACCGAACCGATAGCCCAATAATTTTTTTTACAAAACCGTTTAAAAACCGTTAACCCAATAACCCAATACCAATAAACCAATAATATTTTTATCGGTTCGGTTTATCGGTTAAACCAATTTTTGCACACCCCTACCAAAAACAATGGAGGAACGATCAAGGCCAAGAAATTTACACCCCAACACCAAGAATTGAGCCAATACAGAGTCTAGATGAGTTTGGAGCTTATAATAATGGAAGAAGCTGATTTTAGAGTGAAGAAGACGAAGTTGGGAGTTTATATACTGCCCAGGGGTCCTTCATCACGATCGCGAAGGAACCCCATGCAGTCGCGATGACCACGCTGGCTAGACCATCGCGATTACATGGACTAGCCACGCAGTCACAAAGAACAAAGGAGAATAGGCTTCATTGGGGTCGCAATAAGGGACGTCGTGATCGCGAAGAACAAGGGACCAGGTGCTTCATCGCGGTCGCAAGAGAGGGCTCGTGATCGCGATTAAGGCCTCAAACCTGCAGCTGCAACAACCAAAAACCTGCCACATTTCTAGAACTATATGGGGCATTCCAAGAACGATTGGACACCGATATTCAAAAATAAATAATGCTAATAGAGTTGAAACGGCGTTCCAAACTCAACAGAATCAATGAAACTTCCTTACAAGGTCATTTCAGAGAAAAATTGACCCAAGTCAACACTAACAAACGAGCAACCACACACTCGAAATGAGCTTGACTCACCTAGAACCCAAACTGAACACCTATCTAACCCAAACTCATCATTCCAGAAATGATGGAATCATCGGATTTTAAATCTGACGCTCTCGTCATCAAAAGCTGACCAAAGTTACACTTTCAACTCCAAATGGACTAAAAAGAGAAAACCCAATGCAAAACCTACATCGGAAGTTCTCAAGCCTCGACTGAATGTTCAACTAGACCAAACTCAATGCTCCAGAGCTAATGGAACTGTCAGAATTTGATTCTGAGCATGTTAGCTAAGAATGTTGACTAAAATCAATGATATTCTAAGTTTAAGCTCTAAAAGAGGCAAACGGCCAAAATGACCAAACGAAGGAGCAGGGCACTGAACTACCGGTCCCAGCAAGTCATAAATGACTTAGGGCTCCTACAGGAAGACTCTAGTAGTACAAGGAAGGTGTAAATGCTAAAATGACCGGAAGGGTCATTAAACTCGGGATTTGAACCAAAGGTCCCACTAGGCCAAAGTCAATGTTCCAGAGCTAATAGTGCTAACAGAATTACCATTTGAGACTGTCTTCTCCGAATGTTTACCAAAGTCAACTCTTCTAGCTTTAAGAGTTTCAAAAAATGGAAATGGGCATAAAACACAAACAAACTACTTGGGAACCAAACTATCAGTTTTGGCAAGTCATAAATGACCTATAGCCGCTGTATAAAATCTCAAAATGCAGAAAAAGCATGAAAAACAAGAAAATAACCTAGAGGGTCATTACATTTATGTAGTTTTCCACTAATGTAGATTCACAAGGCTTAAAATCACCTAGGACTTGCCAGAATTCATGTAGGCTTGGGTAAATAAAGGGAAATTTTTTGGATCAAGTGACTAAAAAACCTCCTTACATGCTACCATTTGACAATTAGCATACATTTCTTTCGCATTTTTCCAACCTTATTCTCCTCTCTAAACATTCCCAAGTCTTTCCTTCATATCCCAATCACTAATTTCCTCTCGACTTTCTTATGCTTTGATACTTTCAAACTCACAAGGAAGGGTAGCATCATTTCTTTCACTTTTATCATTTCAACCTTTTTAGAAAAACTTTTGGCAATTGCAACACGTTTTTAAGATATGCTCCTCCCTCTAAACCAAGACTTTTACCCTAGATTAAAAACTTCCAATAAATTACACCCCTAAACATAGGTGTTTAGCTTACACACATCATTCAAATGACTTTACCCACCAAACTTAGGCTTTTAGCCTACATTTTCACTTGTGAAGCATTTGAGGAGGTTGGGTGCCAAGAGATAGAGGTTTAAAAAAGGGTACGGTGCATAATGTGGTTGTTAAGAAAAGAGTCAAAGGCTCAAATAGGGTTGACTAGGAAATAATGCAAAGGTAGAAATTTAGGCATTGTGACGGTCCAAAAAAAAAGCCTAGGTTCATTTTTCAAACCAAGTGTAATCTAGGATTTTTCTTTGAATAACATTCGAGGCAAGTTCTTGACTTACAATGTATGTAAAAGAACCCACAAACGTCTCACCACACATTGCACCACAAGCACTAGAGGTAGAGTGCTAACCCAATTAAAACAAATTAACTTGGCAAGTCATTCTGAATCGCAAGTCATTCTTTTGTAAAGAAAAAGCCAAGTGAAGAATTTAAAGATCATGACTCATAAGAATGCTTGATAGTCACTTTGTTTTCTCTTTTTTTTATCAAACTTATTTTATTTTCCAAAAAATTTGATGGTACCGCTCAAATAATGTGCAACTAGACTCGATACACTAACCTAAAAAAGGCATTTTGCCTTAAGAAAGTCACCTATTTCATCTATCAAAGGAAAATGCCACCCAGTTCAACAATAAAAATAAACAAAAATAAAGAAAAAATACTCCTTGGGAATTAACCATGGTATAAAAATAATCCTCGGAGTTTATTGAATCTCTATTTACAAGAGGCAAATTTTAGTCAAAGTTCTTTATATATCAATAAAAACAAGCCTGATGAAGGAACTAAGCGCGATTTGTAATCTCAAAGTTTACTGTCATGACCCAGATGGACCCTGATTGGCATCCACGCTAACCCTTCGGTAGGAGAACCAAACAACCCAAACCAACTCTCAAACTTAACCAAATTAACATAAGGTAGATAATATTTCACTTAAGTCATAAATAAATCAAGGTCTGTAAAAATAATAAAGGAATGTGCGAAAAACATTCATCTAAACATATCCTCAGAAACTAAAAATCATCATCCAAAACTCTAAACAAACATAGTCTAAGAATCCAATATCCACTAAAAATAATAAGATATGCGAGTTCCACTGTCCGGAAGAAGGACAAAAACTCGTGGAGGATCCATGGCAGCCTGATAAGTAGTGCTCACCCTGGGATCTGCTATCACAAAGTCTCTACTCTAGCCGAGGTCGCATCTTATCCTCTGGAATACGATTTGCACTCAACAAAAGTAAAGCACATGGTAGTATCAGTACAACACACTATGTACTGGTAGTTATTATAGGTCGACCGAACAATATAACATGAAAGTAGTAAAACATATAACAAGTGACAGGACTCCAACACTTAGCATATAAGCAACCAATAGATAATCTTTCAAGTCAATTCAATAGAAACCAATTTAAGTTCACAATTCATAGAATAGTATCACAAGAGGTAAAGGGAGTAATCACACTTAGCAAATATCTTGCTTATCATTATATTCATAAATCTCTGCTCATAGAGCCTGTATTTCTAGTCTCACCTTAGTTCTTAGCCAACTCGCTATAGAAATAGTACAATAATACAAAATAAGGTAAGAGAGTGCACACACATGCTATGGGTCTTATTTCTTCCCACTAGCCATGACCTATAAGGGACCCTAGGTGTCTATGTACCATACCGGCGTGGTATCCGCTCCATATTAGTTGTATCAACAATAACATCTATATAAATAGATTCTCAGACCCATATTCTCATGAATATACTCAGTGCCTAAGACACTATTCATACTTAGTCATTTTAGCTCACTTATCACTTCTTGTTCATTTAGTCTATTCATACAAGAACAACAACTAAAGCATATAGAATATAACCACGTCCAAAGACCAATCACAGGTTATACAATTTCACTACAAACATGTAACAAGGTGAGTCTTAAATCTAATTCAAACCATAACCTACCTTGAGTGAAGATACAACACCCGCAAGCTAGTTTACCACTGCATTGTCAGTTCTTAACTCTCGAGAATGCACAAGGTCTAGAAATAACAATAATATCACTACTGAAAAATAGACCTATGGAAATGCTTTGAAAACCATTGCAATACACATGAAAATTGTCGCGATACATCTATCGCAACAATGTAGCACGCATCTCATATAAGAGCATGGCCATAGATCTATAGCGATGGTTGGTGCAACGGTTGAAAAAACCATTAATCTATGGCAATGATTATTCTTGCTTTTAATGCAACGAAGATACATTTTAATTGCGACAGTTCTGTCACAGTCCAATTTCTTGGTCATAATGGCACCTACAACCCCTCCAGTAGGCGAACCAATCCCCGTAGCTCGAAATGGTTAGTAATGGGCTACATTCTAATAATTTAAGCAAATGAACAATTTAATAAGCGGGAGCAAGATGAATAAAATAGGTAACAGGAGTATATATACACAATGCGAAAGCTAAACTAACCAAAACCTAGTATCATATTATAGAGCCGGATCTACATGTCAGGAGTACAAAAGGATCCAAAATAATATATACATAAATGTCTCCGAGTAGTAATAGAGTACATAAGCAAAAGATAAACAAAAATCTAGCTTCGGTCGCCAAGAGCTCACCCTCAGTCTTGATATAGGTCCAAAATCTCCAAGCACGAGTCTCCCACGAGCTAGCGGCGATGGCTCACACTAGGATCTCCACCAGAAGATGCAGAGTGTAGTATGAGCACCAAATGCAAAGCATAAGGTACCCAGTAGGTATCATAGGCCGACTGGGCACATATAAGATAAAAACGTAGTAACAGACAGAATAGAAATAAGTAGTCATAGAAATCTAAAAAAAGGCACACAGGAACTAGCCCAGAGGGAAGACAACAGAAACATCATACAAGGCTAGCAAGTAGAATATATACACAACAGGCACAGGTAAAAGTAGGAAGCGACGCACCTGGGGTCCTTGCAATAACAGTATATACATAACAATTTTCAGAAGTGGATGGTATACCGGTAACCTCAAGTACAAGGGAAGGGAGGAGAAGAATAAGGATAGGCATGCTCAGTATATAGGAATTAATAACCAAACTAATCATACCAATCTCAACTCAAAAACTAACAACCTCGTAGTATCAAATCTCAAACATATAACCATGACAGGGTGCAGTATAGTGATAAGGTAACAAAGAGTCTACCTACAGTCCCCCATTGTCACAACCCAATTTCTCGGTCATGATGGCACCTACAACCCCCGGTAGGTGAACCAATCCCCGTAGCCCAGAACAGTTAGTAATGGGCTACTATCTAGCAGATAAGGGAACAAGACAAATAAAATAGATAACAGGGATATAAATATATACATATGCGAACACTAAACCAAACCCCAAGACCTGGTATCATAGTATAGAACCAAACTACATACACGGAGTGCAAATAAACCAAAACTATATATACAGATGTCTCTGAATGGTAATAGAGTACATGAAGCAAAAGATAAACTAAAGCTAAGCTCCGATCGCCAAGAGCTCACCCTCAGTCTGCAGTAGTCCCCGACAGATCTCCAAGCACGAATCACAACGATCTAACGGCGATGGCCCACGCTAGGATCTGCACCCAAAGATGTAGGGGGTAGGGGTGAGCACCAAATGTAAGCATAAGGTACACCAGTAGGTATCATAGGCGACTGGGAAAAATATAAGATAAAAGCGTAGTAACAGACAGAACAGAAGCAAGTAGTCACAGAAATCAACGAAAGGGTACACAGGAACTAGCCCAGAGGGAAGTCAACAGAACCACATGTGAGGCCAACAAGCAAAATATATACACCATAGGCACAGGTGAAAGTAAGAAACAACGCACCTGGGGTCCTTGCAATAACAGTGTATACATAATAAATTTATGAAATGGACGGTATACCGGTAACCTCTAGTGTAAGAAGAGGGAAAGAGTAATGATAGGCATGCTTAGAGACATGAATCAAACTCAACCAATCATATTAATCTCAAATCCAGAAACTAACAGTCTAGCAGTAACCAATTTCATACTTAACCGTAACAGGGAACAATTCTGTAAGTAAATAGCAAGAGTCTACCTACAGTCCCCCGGCATCCCATACAACCGAGGAACACAAACAAGTGAAAACAAACCCTCTGGCATCCCATACTACCAGAGCGTACAATCAATAAACATCAAACAATGGTGGAACCTCAAACACTGAATGATATGATGTATGAAGATCTCAAGTGAAATGGTATCTCTGTATGTACCTCCTCCGGTGCCGATCCGGGCCAGCAGGTAGGTTTCATGGAAGGAAACTGCCCGTATACCTCTACTCCATCGTATACCCTTCCTCTGGCACACGCAGCCTGCAACTCCAGGCCCAGATGGCAAGGTCCATGGAGGTCCCTGACCCCATACTAAAACTCAGTATCAAAACATGTCATCCGGAAGCAAGTCCGGGTTCAAGATAGAGACCCAGTCTCTAATATGCATGCCCAAACCCTGTCCGGGACTAAAGTAGTAGGAAAATATCTCAAAAACCCCTCCAAGGGTGCCCGGGCATAACCGGGTCTAAATAGTAGAAAGTTGTCTCAGGTGCTCGGTCCGACCGAGGCTAAAATTATCTCAAATAGCAAGAAAACTCAACTAGCACCCCGGCCCTGCCAAGTCTAGCGTTAATCGTAAAACTGGTGATTTAAAACATAATTTTACTTTCTTTTACCCAGGAATATTCACAAGTTAAATCAAACCATTTCCAAATTATTTCAATCAAAAACAGGCCCCCGGGGCCATGCAAGGTTTAGAAAATAGTGCCAGTAGGCCCGAAACCAAACCATAGTAAAATATGGATAAAACCTCTTTAAATGCATGGAAATGGTATGATCAAACACAATAGCTGTCCAGCAATTCACAATCAACCTATCGACCCTGCACAGGCCCATAGCTACTCAGCAAGCATAACCAGCCTAGAAGGATAATTCTATGCCCGGGATTCGCGGACATTCCAAAAATCCCACCTTCTATGTTCCAGAGTCAACAAGGTCTCACAGGATCACAAGGGTAAATAAAATATATCGGCAAGTACTACAAGCAACGGAGGAACAAAAGTAGGCAGACATGAATAAAGCAGTCAAGGTCTGTGGTACCAACCTAATAACCCAACCCAAGGATGCCAGCTAGTACAATTTTATCCGATATATGCTAAGTCTAGGGATTTTAAACCATAACCTACCTGTCGTCCGATGACAAGCTCAAACCTCTCTGAAAAGCTCCGAAATGAAATTTACTCGAATTCGGGCTTGAATAAGTTGACGTAGATAATCAATTTTCATTTGAGAATCAACTATAGTTTCAAAACATGCTTTCTTCCACAAAATCCTTCCAGCAATCGTCTCGCATATATGTACTATAGACTATGCTAATGTTTTTGATGGAAAAAAAATAGAAGTTTGTAGTAAAAAGGAACAACAACATATGTTCTACTTTCCTCATAACCAGATGAATAATACATAGTGTAGAATATATACATATACGTGTGTGGGCCAATTGGTTTCTTTGATAACTTTTTATCAATTTTTTTAACTACTAAATCCTTAGTCCTAATCATCATCTAGGTGTCAATGGACTATATACACAACATGTTGCCCCTTCCTCTCTAGTTACACGTGGTGGTGGTCAACACCACCCATTTCCTTATCCCTTTAATCTTAGGTGGAGTCTATAGCATGTATGCACTCGGGTATTGCATAAGTTCGTGGTAAAATAAATATAACTTTTTGAATATATCATAATTCATAGAAAATTATTTCAAACAAAACCTACTATATTATAATAATAATTTTTAACATAACTAAATTTATTATCTCCGTTAAAATAATACAATGTATAAAAACCTTATAAAATAAATACATACACAATTATGTCATAACAAAAGTAATTTTCATACACATTAAAATACTTTAAAAAGGTAATAAAAAAATATAACTTTAAAATAAAATATTTTCAAATATACGCGCGATGCTAATAAAATTCTTAAATTTAGGTTCGCAATTCACCTTCGCACGATTTTGATACTCAAGAACTCTCTTGGAACCCTCCCTTATGTTTTCTCACTGTTCCAGAACTGAAATGGCGTTTAAAACGTGAAGTTGAGGCTTTAAATCGATCTTGACCCGACCCGGTTCGTGACCCGGTTTCTGCCAGACAGTCCACGGTAAAACAGTCATAACTTTTTATTCTGAGATCAGTTGGACGTGAGGTTTTGTGCGTTGGAAACTAGACTCGTAGACCTTCGATTCGATGTTTCGGGGGACTTCTAACTCTTTATATATCGATTGAAAAGCTCTGACACATTTTACCCAAAGTTCAGAAAATTTATTAAAGAAGCTTATGATAACTTTTGCCGACTTGCTTGCCTTTAAAACTTATCATACGACCAAACAAATGGCCCCGGCACAGAACTACCGGTCCCGACAAGCCTTAAATGACTTGGGGCCGCTACAAACAAGCTCTAACGGTACAAGGAAAACGTATACGTAGAAATAACCGGAAGGGTCATTACATCATCCACTACTAAAAAGGACTTTCGTCCTCGAAATTCAAGGTCAAGGGGGTACCTGAAGGCTCAAACAGTTGCGGATACTGAGCCTGCATATCTCTCTCAGTATCCCAGGTAGACTCCTCGACTGGACGGTTCCTCCACTTAACCTTAACAACCGGAATCTCTCGAGACCTCAATCTCCTGACATCTCTGGCCAAAATAGCCACCGGCTCCTCAACAAAGGCTAAACCCTCACCCAACTGAACTGTATCCCACTGAAACACATGAGACTCATCTGGGACATACCGACTCAACATCGAAACATGAAATACAGGATGTATAGCTAAAAACATCGGAGGCAAGGCTAACTGATAGGAAACGCTACCAACCCTCTGAAGAATATCAAACGGCCCAATGTACCTGGGGCTAAGCTTACCCCGCCTACCAAATCTCATCACGCCCTTCATGGGAGATACACAGAGAAACACCAAGTCACCGACACTAAACTCCAAGGCACGAAGCCTACGATTAGCATAACTCTTCTGCCTGCTCTGAGCTGCCCGAAGTCTATCCTGAATCGCTCGAACCTGATCTAAGGAATCTCGAAGCAAATCTGTGCTCTGTGGCCTAGAACTAAAACCATCAAACCAACCTACCGGTGATCTGCAACGCCTGCCATACAAAGCCTCAAAAGGTGCCATGCCGATACTCGAATGGAAACTGTTATTATAAGCAAACTTTGCCAATGGAACAAACTGATCCCAAGAACCTCCAAAGTCGAGAATACAGGCCCAAAGCATGTCCTTCAGAATCTGAATGGTCCTCTCGGACTG
>QJPP01000345.1:0-67828 GCA_003996215.1 Jaltomata sinuosa | reverse complement strand
GTACGGACGTCTCCGCCCCGATCCGTAGGACTCTACTAGACATTGGCTCCTATACCGATGACACCGGTGAACCTAAAGCTCTGATACCAAGTTGTCATGACCCAATTTCTCGGTCATGATGGCACCTACAACCCCCCAGTAGGAGAACAAATTCCCGTAGCCCAGGACAGTTAGTAATGGGCTACTATCTAACAAATAAGTGGGAGAATAGATAACAGGAGTATATATATATATACATATGCGTAAACTAAATCAAACCCCAAGACCTGGTATCGTAGTATAGAGCCAAACTACATACATGGAGTGCAAATAATCCAAAACAATATATACAGATGTCTCTGAATGGTAATAGAGTACATGAAGCAAAAGATAAACTAAAGCTAAGCTTCGATCACCAAGAGCTCACCCTCTGTCTGAAGTAGTCCCCGACAGATCTCCAAGCACGAATCACAGCAATCTAACGGCAATGGCCCACGCTAGGATCTGCACCCAAAGATGCAGGGGGTAGGGTGAGCACCAAATGCGAAGCATAAGGTACCCAGTAGGTATCATAGGCCGTCTGGGCACATATAAGATAAAAGCGTAGTAACAGACAAAATAGAAGCAAGTAGTCACAAAAATCAACGAAAGGTACACAGGAACTAGCCCAGAGGGAAATCAACAGAACCACATGTGAGGCCAGCAAGTCGAATATATACACCATAGGCACAGGTGAAAGTAAGAAATAACGCACCTGGGGTCTTGCTATAACAGTGTATACCTAATAAATTTACGAAATGGACGGTATACCGGTAACCTCAAGTGTAAGAAGAGAGAGAGTAATGATAGGCATCCTCAGAGACAGGAATCAAACTCAACTAATCATATCAATCTCAAAACCCAGAAACTAATAGTCTAGCAGTAACCGATATCATACTTAGCCATAATAACGGTGAACATTCATAGTTAAAGTAATAGCAAGGAGTTCTACCATACAGCCCCCGGCCGCCCATAACAAACCGAGGAACACAAACAAGGGGAAAACAAACCCCACGGCATCCCCATTACATACCGGGAGCGTACATCAACAAACAACAAACAAGGGTGGAGCCTTCAACAATGAATTGATATGATGATGAAGATCTCAAGTAGAAATGGTATCTCTGTATGTACCTCTCCGGTGCCGATCCGCCCAGCGGGTAGGTCATGAAAAGGACACTGCCCGCTTTACCTGCTACTCCACGTTAATACCCTTCCTCCGGCACACGCAGCCCGCAGCCCCAGGACCGGATGGCAAGGTCCATGGAGGTCCCTGACCCCATACTAAACCTCAGTATCACAACATGTCATCCGGAAGCAAGTCCGGGTTCAAGATAGAGACCCAGTCTCTAATATGCATGCCCAGACCCTGTCCAGGACTAAAGTAGTAGGAAAATATCTCAAAAACCCCTCCAAGGGAGCCCGAGCATAACCGGGTCTAAACAGTAGAAAGTCATCTCAGGTGCTCGGTCCGACCGAGGCTAAAATCATCTCAAGTAGCAAGAAAACTCAACTAGCACCCCGGCCCTGCCGAGTCTAGCGTTTATCATAAAACTGGTGATTTAAATCTGATTTTACTTTCTTTTACCCAAGAATATTCACAGTTTAAATTCAAACATTTCCAAAATTATTCTCCATCAAAATTGCACCACGCCGGCCATAGCAAGGTTAGAAATAGTTGTCAGTAGGCCCGAAAGCCCAAACCATAGTAAAACATTGTATTAAAACCTCTTATATACATGGAAATGGTATTGATCAACACAATGCTGCCCAACAGCTCACAATCAACCTATCGACTCTGCACAGGCCCACAGCTACTCAGCAAGCATAACCAGCCTAGAAGGATCATTATATGCCCGGGACTCGCGGACATTCCCAAAATCCCACCTTCTATGTTCCAGAGTCAACAAGGCCTCACAGGACCACAAGGGTAAATAAAATATATCGGCAAGTACTACAAGCAACGGAGGAACAAAAGTAGGCGGACATGAATAAAGCGGTCGAGGTCTATGGTACCAACCTAATAAACCAACCCAAGGATTCCCATTAATACAATTTTATCCTATATATGCGGAGTCTAGGGAAAATAAACCGTAACCTACCTGTCTTCCGATGACAAGCTTGAACCTCTCCGAAAAATCCCCAACACGAAATCAAACTCGAACTCGGGCTTGAATAACTCGACGTAGATAATTGATTTTCCTTTCGGTAATCAAATATAGCGTTAAAATATTTTTCGTGCTAACTCCCTTATTAGCGTAATACATATATACATACGTACAACACACAACCTATTTAAATTGGAATCAAATAGTTGGAAAAGGTTGTTGAGTTTGTACAAAATGTGTTTGTATGAAAAGTTACCCCATTAGCATATATAAATTAATGAAGCACTTGATTTAATAATTATAATTATCACTACTTGAGGTGGCCATTAGATGAAAAGCTTAGTGACACTTTTGCTGTGTACTTCTCCACCACTTCCACGTGGAAGTGGAGGTGCCACTTCACTAACTTTCCTTCCGCTTCGTATGTATTCGGGGATTGCGTTAATTTATGGTAGAATAAATATAGATTTTTGAATATACCATAATTAATAGAAAATTATTTCAAATAAAACCTACTATGTTATAATAATAATTTTCAACATAACTAAATTTACTATCTTCGTTAAAATATTACAATGTATACAAACCTTATAAAATAAGTACATACACAATTATATCATAATAAAAATATTTTTCATAAACCTTTAAAATAATTTAAAAAGGTAATAATAATATAAGTTTTTACCAAATTCAACTTTCAAATAAAATATTTACAAATACACGCTATGTTAATAAATTCTCAAACTTAGGCTCGCAATTCACCAACGCACGATTTTGATACTCAAGAACTCTCTTGGAATCCTCCCTTATGTTTCCTCACTGTTTCAGAAATTAAAAGACGTTTTAAAACGTGAAGTTGAAGCTTTAAATCGATTTTGACCCGACCCGGTTCGCGACCCGGTTCGCAACCCGATTTCTGCCAGACAAACCGCGGTAAAACAGTCATAACTTTTTACTCCAAGATCAGTTGGATGTGAGGTTTTGTGAGTTGGAAACTAGACTCGTAGACCTTCGATTTGGTATTTTGGGGGACTTCTAAATCTTTATATATTGGGAGAAAAGCCCTGAGACATTTTACCCAAAGTTCAGAAAATTTATTAAAGGAACTTACGATAACTTTTGCCGACTTACTTGTCTTCAAAACTTATCATACGACCAAACAAATGGACCCGGCACCGAAATACCGGTCCTGACAAGCCTTAAGTGACTTGGGGCCGCTACAAACAAGCTCTAACGATTCAAGGAAAACGTATACGTGGAAATAACCGGAAGGGTCATTACAGATTTGTATGTCTCACATAAAAAATTGAAATTGGTAACCCATCGTATCTAAATGCTTGATTTGGCTCAATATATTTGTTTATTTATTCTAATTGACATTATTATTATTGGTTTGACATATTGATTATTGATTCGTAAATATACTACATCGATAATCAAACTGATAAAATATTAATTTTTCATTTTTTGGTATATCAGTTATTCTTCTATTGCCCGCAATTATGTAGTTATATAAATATTTCTGGACACGTGCGTTGCATGTGTAACACATGCTAATCAGTAGAATTTTTTAAAATAATATAAATAACATTAAAATATGTGTATGATGAGTTACACAAAATTTGAATGTGAAATGCAAGCTCAAAGCGGTGAATGTATCGATCGATATTTATTGGTATTAAGAAAATTTAGAAATTTAACTACAAACTAACTACCACTTCAGAAGAAAAAAACACAAATTTACGGGGAGTACTACCTGGATGTTGTAAATGCTCGCATAAAATATACCTCTATAGTTCTTAAAGAAATCTCATATGTGATTGGAGATTTGTATGTCTCACATAGAAAATTGAAATTTGTTACTCATCGTATCTAAATGCTTGATTTTGCTCAATCTATTTATTTATTTATTCTAATTAAAACTATTATTATTGATTTGACTTATTGATTATCAGTTCGTCAATATGCTAAATCGATAATCAAACTGATAAAATATTGGTTTTCCATTTTTGGTATATCAGTTATGTTTCTATTGCCCACAATTATGTAGTTAGATATGCAAATCATAAGAATCTTAAATAATAATGATAATGATAAAAAGAAATCTTGGCTTACCTTTTCATATCTAATAGCTCCATACTCATTAGCCTCTTATAAGATGATGGTAACATCTATACGTTAAAAAGTAAGCATAAAATAAGTACGAAAAAGGAGATAAAAGAGAAGGGTAAGAAAACGTACCATGAGAAGAGTGTTTCAAAAGAATGATATATAATATAATTATATTTATAAATCAAAAATTAAGAATCAGAACTAATTATGTTTCGATCAGGAGGGCATGCAAAATATTGGAAAAATATATAATAAGGATATTATAGAATTCGAAAGGGAGAAGGAAATGGAATGTAGTATAATGGTGAGGAGATTATAAGCTATTTATAATAGGTAAGAAATAACTGTAATAAATTCAAATAACCTTCACTTCCATGAACCTGATCCAAGTGATAAAGTAGTGGTATACCATGAGGAAACATTTTGCCACAAATTCGACAAGCAATAACATTAGTTTAAGCCACCAATATGCTATCTCTTAACTAAGCTGATTTTGATATGGAGATACACTTAATGCTTATTACTAACTAGAACTAATGAAGAGGTATAATTGTGTTGAAAAGGATAACAATTAGGATATATTTATAGTCGTAATAGAGGGACAATCACGTGTATATCATTAATAGTATTAAATTTCCGTATTCTTGTAATCCTAAGGAATGCACAATTTACGACGTAAAATTGACTAAAGTGTATCGTTATCCCATTTTATGAAACTTAGTAAATTAAGAGAGTGAAGCTTTTATGACAAACGAAAACACAATATACTGTTAAAGTCTTATCTGCTATTAAAGAGGAAAGCAAAAATAAATTCTGATTTATCGATTTGATTAATAAATTCAAATTCAAATTATTTACTTAATTCGAGATTATCACTTATTACCAATAAGATTGTTAATTGTTTAACCTGACTTGAAAAAACTTATCTTCTCTCTCTTCATTCAAGCCCTATCCCTTGTTGCTCATTTGATGGAACCTAGTTTGATGGCCATTTTGACTACTAGTCAACTGATGTTGGCATATTTATACTCTATTTTTCTATAACTTTCCCTTGTTTTAAGGATAATCTAGCTTAATATTATTAATTTATTCTCATTTTTATGTTTTGGATCTTATATAGTATGTTTTGTGCATTGTAGGTGAAAATACCCAAAATTTGACTCAGTATTGAACAAAATGAGAGGACCTTACCAAGTCATGCCCAAAGTCTCACGACATGAAGATGTCACAATTCAAAATCAGGCCACGACATCTGTACACGTGCGTTGCACGCGTATTCCATGCTAATCAGTAGAAATTTTTAAAATAATATATATAATATTAAAATATGTGTATGATGAGTTGCACAAAATTTGAATGCGAAATGCACGCACAAAACGATGAATGTTGCATCTATCGATCGATATTTATTGTTATTATGAAAATTTGAAAATTCAACTAAAAACTAACTACCACTTCAGAAGAAAAAAATACAAATTTATGGGGGGTACTACCGAGATGTTGTAAATGCTTGCTTAAAATATAACTCCATAGTTCTTAAAGAAATCTCATATGTGGTTGAAGATTTGTATGCCTCACATAGAAAATTGAAATTTGTTACACATCATATCTAAATGCTTGATTTGGCTCAATCTATTTATTTATTCATTCTAATTAACATAATTATCATTGGTTTGACTTATTGGTTATCGATTCATAAATTTACTTAATCGATAATCAAACTAATAATATATTAGCTTTCCATTTTTGGTATATCGGTTATTTTTCTATTGCTTGCAATTATGTAGTTATATACTAGTTTTTGAACATGTGCGTTGCACGTGTAATCCATGCTAATTAGTAGAATTTTTTAAAATAATATAAATAACATTAAAATATGTGTATGATGAGTTTCACGAAATTTGAATGCGAAATGCAAGATCAAAGCTATGAACATTCTGCCAATAGTTGATATTTATTGTTATTAAGAAAATTTAGAAATTTAACTACAAACTAGTACTACCGGTATGTTGTAAATGCTTGCGTAAAATATAACTCCATAGTTCTTAAAGAAATCTCATATGTGGTTGGAAATTTGTATGTCTCACATAATAAATTGAAATTCGTTACCCATCGTATCTAAATACTTGATTTGGCTCAATCTATTTGTTTATTTGTTCTAAATAACATTATCATTATTGGTTTAACTTATTGGTTATCGATTCGTAAATATACTAAATTGATAATCAAACTAATAAAATATTAGTTTTTTATTTTTGGAATATAAATTATTTTCTATTGCCAATAGTTATATAGTTATATACTAGTTTCTAGACACGTGCGTTGCACGTGTAATCCATGCTAATCAGAAGAATTATTCAAAATAATATAAATAACATTAAAATATGTGTATGATGAGTTAGAAAAAATTTCAATGTGAAATGCAAGCTCAAAGCAGTGAATGTATCGATCGATATTTATTGTTATTAAGAATATTTAGAAATTTAACTACAAACTAACTACCACTTCAGAAGAAAAAAACACAAATTTACGAGGAGTACTACCTGGATGTTGTAAATGCTCGCATAAAATATACCTCTATAGTTCTTAAAGAAATCTCATATGTGATTGGAGATTTGTATGTATCACATAGAAAATTGAAATTTGTTACCCATCGTATCTAAATGCTTGATTTGGCTCAATCTATTTGTTTATTTATTCTAATTAAAATTATTATTATTGGTTTGACTTATTGGTTATCGGTTCGTCAATATTCTAAATCGATCATCAAACTGATAAAATATTGGTTTTTTTATTTTTGGTATATCAGTTATTTTTCTATAGCCCACAATTATGTAGTTATACATGTAAATCATAAAAATCTTAAATAATAATGATAGTGATAAAAAGAAATTCAGCTTATCTTTTCATGTCTAATAGCTCCATACTCATTAGCCTCTTATAAGATGATGGTAACATCTATACGTTAAAAAGTAAGCATAAAATAAGTAGAAGAAAGGAGATAAAAGAGAAGGGTAAGAAAACGTACCATGAGAAGAGTGTTTCGAAAGAATTATATATAATATATTTATATTTATAAATCAAAAATTAAGAATCAAAATTAATTATGTTTTGATCAGGAGGGCATGAAAAATATTGGAAAAATAAATAATAAGGATACTATAGAATTCGAAAGGGAGAAGGAAATGAACCTTCACTTCCATGAACCTGATCCAAGTGATAAAGTAGTGGCATATCATGAGGAAACATTTTGCCACAAATTCGACAAGCAATAACATTAGTATAAGCCACCGTTATGCTGTCTCTTAACTAAGCTGATTTTGATATGGAGATACACTTAATGCTAATTACTAACTAGAACTAATGAAGAGGTATAACTGTGTTGAAAAGGATAACAATTAGGATATATTTATAGTCGTAATAGAGGGACAATCACGTGTATATCATTAATAGTATTAAATTTTTGTAGTCTTGTAAACCTAAGGAATACATAATTTATGGTGTAAAATTGACTAAAGTGTATCTGTAATGACCGGATCCATCATTACGGGTAGTCAAATCGTGTCAAGTTTTAGAGTTAGAAAACTCCGAATTTGGGAGTTTGAAATTCTGGGATAGGCTACCCTCGGTTGGTTTTGATGCAAGGTGGAGTCTAGGGAAATCCATGTAAGGATTGGTTTATGTTTCTTGTTTTGAGCTATTTTTCCATGTAGCCAAGACATAAAGGAGTCCGGGAGACTTTTCCGAATCGAATTTGGGTAAGTAGAACTCCCGGAATCGCGTTTGATATGAAGGGGTTGTTTCGGATCGTCGGGGAAAGCAAGTGTGGTGTGAAATGGCCAAAACTGGGAGATTTCCATACATTTTGTCCTTGACGAGCGCAACCATGTGCGATAGCGACCTCCTCTATAGCGGTGGAAATTACCGCTATAGCGGTGGTCAATGGCGGTCAAACCGACTAAAGACCGCTATAGCAGAAGCCGTCCGCTATAGTGGGACCGCTATAGCAGAGTGGGAACTGCTATGGCGGGCCGACGAATTTTTAATGCATAAACTTCCCCAAAATAGTTCCATTTTCTACAATTCATTTGGGAGAAGAGCTAGGGCGATTTCAGGAAATTTTCTTCCTTTTTCCATCGAAATTCTTCCCTAAGGTAAGATTCTTGTTCCCCAATCTTTGTAATACATTTCCTATACGGTAGAATTTCTAGGAGGGAACTTGAGGAAGGTTGGAATAACCTAAGAATGGTAGAATTCAGAGAAGAAAGGGGATTCCAAGAATGTATGTTCTTGGGGATTGGTAAAAGTGTGTTATTATGATCGTAAATTATTAAATTCTCTGTTTTAATCAATAAAAATGATAGAACTAGGAGAATTAACGGTATAAAATCTTGGGAAAAGGGTGGGATGATCATGGGTGGCCTGGGGTTTGGGGATTTGGTATAATCCGAGTAATGTGCAAGCCTTGTGTGTTAATTATATGTACTGTGTGTTGTTTTAGACCAAGAACGAGAGAGGAATCCGGAACACGGGAAAGCTCGGGTCGAATAGAGCTTGGATCATTTTGAGGTAGGTGATGGCTTACGATTTCTGTGAATACTTTATATTCTTGTACTCATATCTAAGTGATTGTATGAATTATATTGCTTAGAGAAATTGTGTAGGATGTCTAAGGTTTATGTTTTACAGTCTGTGAGTTGAATGGTATTTGCTTGTTGGTTTACAAGTTGTGTGTTTATGAATTTGACTGTGGATTATTGGCATTCGGTTGGCTCGGGTACCTCACCTGGTACAAGTATAACAAATAGTTGGCATGGGTACCACGCCTGGTACGGGTATAACAACTGGTTGGCATGGGTGCCACGCCTGGTATGGGTTTACTTTTATTGCATCATTGCATTGTTATTATTGTGTTGCATTGATTGATATTGGTTCTGTGAGTGGACCGGGATGCTTATTGAAATGTGTTATTGGTTTGGTGGTCCTTGAGAGGCCAGGGAAATTCTGGTTAACTGTTGTGTCGGTCTTGGTTTAGGCCGGGTTGATTCAAGGTACAGGTATGTAGTCTAGAGGGGATCCCAGGGTGGGTCCGGGCTAGACGGATAGGGATAGTTAATGGTATATGGTTGTGGCTTAGAGTTAGGTGGTGGATTCATGCGGGAACAGACTAAGGAGAGACTAGTAGTCTAAGTGTTTCTGTGGTTATTTATGCATGTTTTCCATACCTTATACTTGATATTGTTGTACTGTTATACACTGTTTGTATGAAAACTGGTTGATGATCCTACCAGTACACAGTGGTGGTGTACTGATACTGCACTTGCTTGTCTTTTGGTAAGTCCAGGAAATCTACCAGCAACTGAGATGCGACCTCACCTTTAGCGCCAATGATTTCTGACTTTCAAGGGTGAGCTGCTTGATTTGAGCTACCTTGGGTTATCTTTAAAGTTTCAGTCCACTTTATTCGGACTTAAAACTACTTCGTATTTTCTCTTGAGGTTGCATCCCCATATTCTAGATATTGGTATTGATGTTTGGTACAACAACATTCAGTTCCTAGGTGGGATTTTCCGCAGGTTAATGATTATGCTATAGTTTTTGCTTATTTTGATTGCTAGTTTACTTTCTCTTGCTGGTTTTAGGCTGTTAGTCTAGGCAAAGGGTTGAAATCTAGTGGTTCGCTCATCCGGGGTTGGGTGGGTGCCACTCACGATGGGTTGGGTCATGACAAAAATGGCATCAGAGCCTAGGTTTGTTGATCTTATCATACCAAACAGGCCTAGTAGAGTCTTACATAACGGTGCAGAGATGTCCGTACTTTTCTTTGAGAGGCTATGGGGCCTTAGGAAAAACTATCTCTTCCTTCTTTTCTTCGTGCTATAACTCGATTCCAATTGATATCAGGTGATACAAATTTGTATCTGACCTCATTCACTCTTCTATCCGCAGATGGTTAATACAAGGAATAATGGAGTAAGGCCAGTGGTCCCAGCAATGGGCCTGGAAGTTTGTGGCAGAGGTAGGGGAAGGGGCAGGGGATGAGCTGGAGCCGCACGCGCCAGGGGTTGAGCTCGGGCTGCTGCTGTATGCGAGGTCACCCCTCCCCTATCTCAGGGGCATGTGGATATGGACGTAGAAAAAGTGGTTGTAGAGCATGAAGGGGCTCAGGCGGAGGTGGCACCAGTTGGGGGTGAAGGCTTACCTACTATTAAACTAGAAGCTTTTAAGCAGGTGTGAGATATTTTGAGTTGGTTGGTTGGTGCTAGAGCCATACCCGCAGCTTATGCAAATGAGGCCTTGGATACTCAGACATCGGGTACTACAACACCCAGGATAGATGCAACTTCGGGCACAAATGATCTCCTCAGGCCAATGTTAGTCCCAATGATGATAGGGAATGAGCATGAGATGCTGACTAAGTTACTTAAGCTAAACCTCAGACATTTTAGGGTACAGACAAGGAGAATGCCTATTAGTTCATCCTGGATTGCCATGAGAGCTTACACAAGTTGGGTATTGTACATCAGTATGGAGTTGAGTTTGTCACTTTTCAGCTGCAGGGTGATGCCAAGCAGTGGTGGAGGTCTCATGTTGACGGTCAGTCTTCTTTTCTACATCCACTGACTTGGGAGCAGTTCCACGTGTTTCTTCTAGAGAAGTATATTCCCCGTACTCGGAGGGACCGGAAGAAGGATGAATTTTTGAACTTGGAGTAGGGTAGCATGTCGGTCTCAGCTTATAAGGCTAAGTTCCATGTGTTGTCCCGCTTTGCTACCCAGATGTTGGGTTCCGTAGAGGAACGAGTTCGGTTGTTCGTAAAGGGTTTGAATAGTGAACTGTAGGTACTGTCAGTGCATATGACTTCTTTAGGGAAGGGCTTTAATGATGTGCTGGATTATGTGAAGAAGATTGAGGGAGTTAGGCAAGCGGGGCAGGCTAAGGCTTTAGCCAAGAAGCCCCGGAATGAGGGAAACTATGGTGGTTCATACTCCAGGGAACAACATCAGCAGGCTTACTTGGCCCATCCTATTTAGTCATCTCTACCAGCTACTACAAGTGGTCGTTAGAGAGATCAGTCTTCAGCTCCTAGAGGCCAGGGAGCATCCTATGCATCAGCTAGCAGACCTACTCTTGCCCGTGGTTGCTTCCATTGTAGTGAGTTGGGCCAATTTAAGAGGGACTGTACACATAGGCAGACAGGTAGTCAGGGTCAGTATCAGACTAAAGCAGTGGTTCCGTTAGGCAGAGGTGGTAATGCTAGGGGTTGTCCACAGGGTGGGCGAGGAAATTTTTAGGGAGGCTGGGGAGACCGAGGGAACGGTGGCACAGGTAGAGGTGCGGCACAGCCGACCTGGGAAGTTGCTCGGATTGATGATCGGGCTCATTGCTATGCATTTCCAGAGAGGACCAAGGCGGAAGCCTCAGATGCAGTGATCACAGGTACTATTCTTGTCTGTGATAAAATGGCTTTGGTATTATTTGACCCAGGCTCTACGTATTCTTATGTGTCTGTGAGTTTTTCTTTGGGGCTGGGTTTGACTTGTGATATCCTTGATTCCCCTATCTATGTTTCTACCCCAATTGGAGAGTCGGTGATTGTGACTCATGTATATTATGATTGTTCTGTTGTGTTTGTGGGGTTACGTACTTGGGTAGACTTGGTAATTCTAGATATGGCTGATTTTGATATTATCCTGGGTATGACTTGTCTATCTCCTTATCATGTTGTGTTTAACTGTAACACCAATACTGTGGCTCTAGAGATTCCGGGTAAGGATAGACTAGAGTGGGAAGGTGTGTACATGCCTAAGCCAGTTAAGATAATATCGTTTGTCTGGGCTAGGAAGCTAGTGGGGAGGGGGTGTCTAGCCTTCTTGGCTCATCTCCGGGATGATAGTGTAGAGTCCCTGCCTATTGAGTCAGTTCCAGTGGTTTCTAAATTTTTAGAGGTGTTTCCAGTGGACTTGCCTGGTATGCCTCCGGACAGGGATATATTTTTTTGTATTGATTTAGATCCAGGCACTCGTCCCATTTCCATTCCTCCGTATCCTATGGCTCCGGAAGAGTTAATGGAACTTAAGAATCAGCTGCAAGAACTCCTAGATAAGGGATTTATACGTCCCAGTGCTTCGCCTTGGGGTGCTCCAGTTTTATTTGTAAAAAAGAAGGATGGTAGTATGCGGAAGTGCATAGACTATAGGCAGTTGAACAAGGTGACCATCTGGAATAAGTACCCTCTACCCCATATAGATGATTTGTTTGACCAACTTCAGGGTGCATCGGTGTTCTCAAAAATCGACTTGAGGTCGGGGTACCATCAGTTAAAGATTAGGCTGGAGGATATTCCAGAAACTGCTTTTTGGACTTGGTATGGGCATTATGAGTTTCTATTAATGTCGTTTGATTTGACTAATGCAGCCGTCAGCAATCATGAGTTTGATGAATGGGGTGTTTAAGCCTTACTTGGATTCCTTCATTATCGTGTTCATCGATGATATTTTGATCTACTCTAAGAGTAGGGAGGAGCATGTTAACCATCTTCATATTGTACTGGATATCTTGAGGCACCAAAAGCTTTATGCAAAACTCACTAAGTGTGAGTTTTGGTTGACTTCTGTGGCATTTTTGGGGCACATTATGTCAGAAAAGGGAGTGATGGTGGATCCCCAGAAAATTGAGGAGGTCAAGAGTTGGGTTAGGCCTAACTCTGTGACCGTGGTGAGAGGTTTTATTGGGCTAGCAGGGTACTGTTGGAGGTTTGTTAAGAATTTTGCTTCTATTGGTACTCACCTGACCAGGCTGACACAGAAGGAGGTACCGTTCGTGTGGTCCTACAAGTGCGAGGAGAACTTCCAAAAGCTCAAGACACTTTTGATCACAGCTCCTATTTTGTCCTTGCCGATTGAAGGCAAAGACTTTGTTGTTTACTGTGATGCTTCACATTCTGGTTTAAGTGCGGTGTTGATGCAGGATAGGAATGTGATAGCCTATGCATCCAGGCAGTTGAAAGTGCATGAGAGGAATTGCCCGACTCACGATTAAGAGTTGGAAGCGGTGATTTTTGCATTGAAAATTTACAGACACTACCTTTATGGTGTCAAGTGTGAGGTATTCACAGATCATCGCAGTCTGCAACACACTTTCACTCAGAAGGATTTGAATCTGAGGCATAGGAGGTGTATGGAGCTATTGAAGGATTATGATGTGACCATTCAGTACCATCCGGGTAAGGCTAATATGGTAGCAAACGCATTAAGCTGAAAAATTGTTAGCATGGGTAGCTTGGCTTGTTTGGGGTAGTCCAAACGACCACTGGCTAAGAAAATTCAAACTTTGAAGTCCAAGTTCATGTACTTGGGTGTTTCAGATCAAGGTAGGTTGTTGGCCAACATTGAGGTCAAAGCCACCTTCATAGAGGAAATAAAGGCGAAACAGTTTCAGGATCCGAAACTAGGTAAGTTACGAGGTAAGGTAATATCAAGGGAGTCCAGAGACGTCATGTTAGACTCTGGTGGGGTGTTGCATTTCAGGGAGAGGATTTGTGTTCCTCGGGTGGATGATATGATTCAGAAAATCTTGACAGAAGCTCATGGTTTGCGGTACTCAATTCATCTAGGTGTGACCAAAAAGTACAGGAACTTGAGGCAGTGTTACTGGTGGCCCGGGATGAAAAGGGACATAGTGGATTTTGTGTCCAAATGTCAGAACTGCCAGCAGGTGAAGTATGAACATCAGAGACCTGCAAGGCTACTTCAGAGAATGCCAATTCTAGAGTGGAAGTGGGAAATGATAGCCATGGATTTCGTGGTGGGTCTTCCCAAGATATTGGGGAAG
This sequence comes from Jaltomata sinuosa, assembly GCA_003996215.1. Taxonomy (NCBI): domain Eukaryota; kingdom Viridiplantae; phylum Streptophyta; class Magnoliopsida; order Solanales; family Solanaceae; genus Jaltomata; species Jaltomata sinuosa. The sequence continues at coordinate 53,756 of QJPP01000345.1, read as the reverse complement.
CATGACTCAATTTGGATCATTGTTGATAGGCTGACCAAATCTGCTCATTTCATTCCGGTCAGGGTAGATTACAATTTGCAGCAATTGGCTAAGATCTACGTGAAGGAGATTATGAGACTGCATGGGGTACCACTGTCCATTATTTTAGACAGGGGTATACAGTTTACTTCTAAGTTTTGGGGCAAGTTACATGAAGAGTTGGGTACACAACTCACCTTTAGCACAACCTTCCATCCTCAGACTGATGGTCAGTCGGAAAGGACGATCCAGGTATTGGAGGACATGCTGAGAGCATGTGTGATGGACTTTGGGGGTTATTGGGACCAGTTTCTACCGTTGTGCGAATTCTCGTACAACAATAGCTGCCTCTCTAGTATTGACATGGCACCATTCGAGGCGGTGTATGGGAGGAACTGTAGATCACTGGTTGGATGGTTTGAGGAAGGCGATGTAAAGCCTCTGGGCGTAGACTTAGTAAAAGAAGCACAGGAAAAGGTAAGGGGCATACAGACCAAGTTGCTGGCTGCTCAAAGTAGGCAGAAGGAGTATGCAGACCGCAAGGTCCGAGACATGGACTTTCAGGCTGGTGAACAAGTATTGTTGAAGGTGTCACCAATGAAAGGGGTTATGCGGTTTGGTAAGAAGGTCAAGCTTAGCCCTCAGTTCATCAGTCTGTTTAAAGTTCTTGAAATTATGAGGCCAGTGGCTTGCAAGTTAGCATTGCTACCTAGTTTGTTGGGCATCTATCCGGTATTCCATGTATCTATGCTTAAGCGATACCATGGGGATGGGGATTACATCATCAAGTAGGATGAGGTACTTTTCGATAAGGATCTTCGTTATGAGGAGGAACCAGTTTTGATTCTTGCTCGGGATGTCTGGAAGTTAAGAACAAAGGTGATTGACATGGTAAAGGTTCAGTGGAAGCATCGTCTGGTTGAGGAAGCCACTTGGGAAAATGAGAGGACATGCGGGACAAGTACCCTTAACTGTTTGAGGATTCAGGTACTACACTTCCTTCCTTTTATTTCCATAATTTTAGGTTTGATCAGTCGGGGACGAACGATGGGTAAATTGGTATCTGTTGTAATAACCGGGTCCGTTGTTACAGGTAGTCCAATCGTGGCATGTTTTAGAGTTATAAAACTCCGGATTTGGGAGTTTGAAATTCTGGGCTAGGCTAGCCTCGACTGGTTTTGGAGTGAGGTGGAGTCTAGGGAAATTTGGGTAAGGATTGGTTTATGTGTCTTGTTTTGAGCTAGTTTTCCATGTAGCCAAGACATAAAGGAGTACGGGGGACTTTTTGGAATCGAATTTGGGTAAGTAGAACTCCTAGAATAGCATTTGACGTAAAGGGGTTGTTTCGAATCGTTGGGAAAAGCAAGTGTGTTGTGAAATGGCCAAAACTGGGAGATTTTCGAACATTCTGTCCATGATGAGCGCAACCATGCGCGATAGCGGCCTCCACTATAGCGGTGGTAATTACCGCTATAGCGGTGGTCAATGGCGGTCAAACTGACTAAAGACTGCTATAGCGGAAGCCGTCCGCTATAGCGGGACCGCTATAGTGGATGGGGACCACTATAGAGGGACGACGAGTTTTTAATGCAGAAACTTCCTCAAAACAGTTCAGTTTTCTACAATTCATTTGGGAGAAGAGCTAAGGAAATTTCAGGCGATTTTCTTCCTTTTTCCATCAAAATTCTTCCCTAAGGTAAGATTCTTGTTCCCCAATCTTTGTAATACGTTTCCTATGCGGTAGAATTGCTAGGAGGGAACTTGGAGAAGGTTGGAATAGCCTATAAATGGTAAAATTCGGGGAAGAAAGGGGATTCCAAGCATGTATGTTCTTGGGGATTGTTAAAAGTATGTTATTATGATCATAGGTTGTTAAATTCTCCGTTTTAATTCATAAAAATGAGAGAACTAGGAGAATTAACGGTGGAAAAGCCCGGGAAAAGGGTGGGATGATCATGGATGGCCTGGTGTTTAGGGATTTGGTATAATCTGGGTAATGTGCAGGCCTTGTGTGTTAATTGTATATACTATGTGTTGTTTTTGACCAAGAACGAGAGAGGAATCCAGAACACGGGAAAGCTCGGGTCGAATAGTGCTTGGATCATTTAGACTTAGGTGATGGCTTACAATTTCTGTGAATGTTGTATATTCTTGTACTCATATATAAGTGATTGTATGAATTACATTGCTTAGGGAAATTGTGTAGGATGTTTAAGGTTCCTGTTTTACAGTCTGTGAGTTGAACGGTATTTGCTTGTTGGTTTACAAGTTATTTGTTCATGCATTTGACTGTGGATTATTGGCATTTGGTTGGCTCAGGTAATATGCCTGGTACGGGTATAACAAATGGTTGGCACGGGTACCACGCTTGGTATGGGTATAACAACTGGTTGGCACAGGTACCACTCCTGGTACGGGTTTAGTTTTATTGCATCATTGCATTGTTATTATTTTGTTGCATTGATGGATATTGGTTCCGTGAGTGGACCGAACTGCTTATTGAAATGTGTTATTGGTTTGGTTGTCCTTGAGAGGCCAGGGAAATTCTGGTTAACTATTGTGTCAGTCTTGGTTTAGGCCGGGTTGTTCATTGACATTTGTGTTGGTCTTGGTTTAGGCCAGGTTGATTCAAGGTACAGGTCTGTAGTCTAGAGGGGATCCCAGGGTGGGTCCGGGCTAGACGGAAAGGGATAGTTAATGGTATATGGTTGTGGTTTAGAGTTAGGTGGTGGATTCATGCGGGAACAGGGTAAGGAGAGACTGGTAGTCTAAGTGTGTCTGTGGTTATTTATGCATGTTTTACTTACCTTATACTTGATATTGTTGTACTGTTATACACTGTTTATATAATAATTGGTTGATGATCCTACCAGTACACAAGGTGGTGTACTGATACTGCACTTGCTTGTCTTTAGTGAGTACAGTAAATCTACCAGCGGTTGAGACGCGACCTCACCTTTAGCGCCGATGATTTCTGACTTTCAAGGGTGAGTTGCTTGATTCGAGCTACCTTGGGTTATCTTTGAAGTTTCAATCCACTTGCTTCGGACTTAAAACTACTTCGTATTTTCTCTTGGGTTTGCATCTCCATATTCTAGATATTGGTATTGATGTTTGGTACAACGACTTTCAGTTCCTAGGTGAGATTTTTCGCAGGTTAATGATTATGCTATAGTTTTTGCTTATTTTGATTGCTAGTTTACTTTCTGTTGCTGGTTTTAGGCTGTTAGTCTAGGCAAAGAGTTGAACTCTATTGGTTCGCTCATCTGGGGGTTGGGTGGGTGTCACTCACGATGGGTTGGTTCGTGACAGTATCGTTATCCCATTTTATGAAACTTATTAATTATGATAGTTGAGCTTTTATGACAAACGAAAACATAATATACTGTTAAAGTCTTATCTGCTATTAAAGAGGAAAACAAAAATAAATTTTGATATATCGATTTGATCAATAAATTAAAATGCAAATTATTTACTTAATTCGATATTATCACTTATTACCAATATGATTGTTAATTGTTTAACCTGACTTGAAAAAACTTATCTTCTCTCTGTTCATTCAAGCCCTATCCCTTGTTGCTCATTTGTTGGAACCTAGTTTAATGGCCATTTTGACTACTAGTCTGCTGATGTTGGCATATTTATACTCCATTTTTCTATGACTTTTCCTTGTTTTAAGGATAATCTAGCTTAATATTATTAATTTATTCTCATTTTTATATTTTGGATCTTATATAGTATGTTTTGTGCATTGTAGGTGAAAATACCCAAAATTTGACTCAGTATTGAACAAAATGAGAGGACCTTACCAAGTCATGTCCAAAGTCTCACGACATGAAGATGTCACAATTCAAAATCAGGTCAAGACATCTGGCCACGTGCGTTGCACGTGAAATCCATGTTAATCTGTAGAAATTTTTTAAATAATATAAATAATATTAAAATATGTGTATGATGAGTTACACGAAATTTGAATGTGAAATGCCGCTCAAAGCGATCAATGTTGTGTCTATCGATCGATATTTATTGTTATTAAGAAAATTTGAAAATTTAACTACAAACTAACTACCACTTCAGAAGAAAAAAATACAAATTTACGGGGAATACTACCTAGATGTTGTAAATGCTTGCGTAAAATATAACTCCATAGTTCTTAAAGAAATCTCATATGTGGTTGGAGATTTGTATGTCTCACATAGAAAATTAAAATTTGTTACACATTGTATCCAAATGCTTGATTTAGCTCAATCTATTTGTTTATTTATTCTAATTAACATAATTATTACTTGTTTGACTTATTGGTTATCGATTCGTAAATATACTAGATCGATAAAAAAACTGATAATATATTAGTTTTCCATTTTTGGTATATCGGTTATTTTTCTATTGCCTGCAATTATGTAGTTATATACTAGTTTTTGGACATGTTCGTTGCACGTGTTACCCATGCTAATTAGTAGTATTTTTTAAAATAATATAAATAACATTAAAATATGTGTATGATGAGTTACACAAACTTTGAATGCGAAATGCAAGCTCAAAGCTATGAACATTGTGCCAATATATCGATATTTATTGTTATTATGAAAATTTAAAAATTTAACTACAAACTAGTACTACCGGTATGTTGTAAATGCTTGCGTAAAATATTACTCCATATATCATCAAGAAATCTCATATGTGGTTGAAGATTTGTATGTCTCACATAAAAAAATTGAAATTTGTTACCCATCGTATCTAAATGCTTGATTTGGCTCAATCTATTTCTTTATTTATTCTAATTAACATTATTATTATTGGTTTGACTTATTGATTATCGATTCATAAATATACTACATCGATAATCAAACTGATAAAATATTAGTTTTTCATTTTTGGTATATCAGTTATTCTTCTATTGCCCGCAATTATGTAGTTATATATTAGTTTCTTGACGTGTGCATTACATGTGTAACACATGCTAATCACTAGAAGTTTTCAAAATAATATAAATAACATTAAAATATGTGTATGATGAGTTACACAAAATTTGAATGCGAAATGCAAGCCGAAAGCGATGAATGTATCAATCGATATTTATGGTTATTAATAAAAATTAGAAATTTAACGACAAACTAACTACCACTTCAGAAGAAAAAAACACAAATTTACGGGGAGTACTACCGGAATATTGTAAATGCTCGCATAAAATATAAATCTATAGTTCTTAAAGAAATCTCTAATGTGATTGGAGATTTGTATGTCTCACATAGAAAATTAAAATTTGTTACCCATCGTATCTAAATGCTTGATTTGGCTCAATCTATTTGTTTGTTTATTCTAATTAACATTATTATTATTAATTTGACTTATTGGTTATCGGTTCGTCAATATGCTAAATCGATAATCAAACTGATAAAATATTGATTTTCCATTTTTGGTATATCAATTATTTTTCTATTGCCCACAATTATGTTGTTAGACATGTAAACAATAAGAATCTTAAGTAATAATGATAGTGATAAAAAGAAATTTTGGCTTACCTTTTCATATCTAATAGCTCCATACTCATTAGCCTCTTAATTATAAGATGATGGTAACATCTATACATTAAAAAGTAAGCATAAAATAAGAAGAAGAAAGGAGATAAAAGGGAAGGGTAAGAAAACGTACCATGAGAAGAGTGTTTCAAAAGAATGATATATAATATATTTATATTTATAAATCAAAAATTAAGAATCAGAACTAATTATGTTTTGATCACGAGGGCATGCAAAATATTAAAAAAATATATAATGAGGATATTATAGAATTCGAAAGGGAGAAGAAAATGGAATGTAGTATAATGGTGAGGAGATTATAAGCTATTTATAATAGGTAAGAAATAACTGTAATGAATTCAAATAACCTTCACTTCCATGAACCTGATCCAAGTGATAAAGTAGTGGCATACCATGAGGAAATATTTTGCCACAAATTCGACAAGCAATAACATTAGTATAAGCCACCATTGTGTTGTCTCTTAACTGAGCTGATTTTTATATGGAGATACACTTCATGCTAATTACTAACTAGAACTAATGAAGAGGTATAATTGTGTTGAAAAGGATAACAATTAGGATATATGTATAGTCATAATAGAGGGACAATCACGTGTATATCATTAATAGTATTAAATTTCCGTATTCTTGTAATCCTACGGAATGCACAATTTACGACGTAAAATTGACTAAAGTGTATCGTTATCCCATTTTATGAAACTTAGTAATTAAGAGAGTGGAGCTTTTATGACAAATGAAAACACAATATACTTATAAAGTCTTATCTGCTATTAAAGAGGTAAACGAAAATAAATTTTGATTTATCGATTTGATTAATAAATTAAAATGTAACTTATTTACTTAATTCGAGATTATCACTTATTACCAATGTGATTGTTAATTGTTTAACCTGACATGAAAAAAATTATGTTCTCTCTCTTCATTCAAGCCCTATCCCTTGTTCCTTATTTGATGGAACCTAGTTTGATGGCCAATTTGGCTACTAGTCAGCTGATGTTGGCATATTTATACTCCATTTTTCTATGACTTTTCCTTGTTTTAAGGATAATCTAGCTTAATATTATTAATTATCTCTCATTTTTATGTTTTGGATCTTATATAGTATATTTTGTGCATTGTAGGTGAAATTACCCAAAATTTGACTCAGTATTGAACAAAATGAGAGGACCTTACCAAGTCATGTCCAAAGTCTCACGACATGAAGATGTCATAATTCAAAAGAAGGTCACGACATCTGGACACGTGCGTTGCACGTGTAATCCATGCTAATCAGTAGAAATTCTTAAAATAATTTATATAATATTAAAATATGTGTATGATGAGTTACACGAAATTGGAATGTGAAATGCAAGCTCAAAGCAATGAATATTGTGTCTATCGATCGATATTTATTGTTGTTAAGAAAATTATGAAATTTAACTACAAACTAACTACCACTTCAGAAGAAAAAAATATAAACTTACGGGAGTACTATCGAGATGTTGTAAATGCTTGCGTAAAATATAACTCCATAGTTCTTAAAGAAATCTCATATGTGGTTGGAGATTTGTATGTCTCACATAGAAAATTAAAATTTGTTACACATTGTATCCAAATGCTTGATTTGGCTCAATCTATTTTTTTATTTATTCTAATTAACATGATTATTATTGGTTTGACTTATTGATTATCGATTCGTAAATATACTAGATCAATAAACAAACTGATAATATATTAGTTTTCCATTTTTGGTATATTAGTTATTTTTCTATTGCCTGCAATTATTTAGTTATATACTAGATTTTGGACATGTGCATTGCACGTGTAACCCATGCTAATTAGTAGAATTTTTTAAAATAATATAAATAACATTAAAATATGTGTATGATGAGTTACACGAAATTTGAATGCGAAATGCAAGCTCAAAGCTATGAACATTGTGCCAATAGATCGTTATTTATTGTTATTAAGAAAATTTAGAAATTTAATTACAAAATAGTACTACTGGTATGTTGTATATGCTTGCGTAAAATATTACTCCATAATTCATCAAGAAATTTCATATGTGGTTGAAGATTTATATATCTCACATAAAAAATTAAAATTTGTTACCCATTGTATCTAAATGCTTGATTTGGCTTAATCTATTTGTTTATTTATTCTAATTAACATTATTATTATTGGTTTGACTTATTGATTATCGATTCATAAATATACTACATCGATAATGAAACTGATAAAATATTAGTTTTTCATTTTTGGTATATCGGTATTCTTCTATTTGTCACGATGCAGCTATCGGGCCGTGCGGGCACCTACTCTAATCCACCTAGATAGGATAACCCTTACCACCCGAACCAATAGGCAATGCGAAAAAGAAAACAAACCATTAAATAAGTCCCTTAATACATGAGGAATCCCTTTACAAAGTTTGGAAAATCTTTATACAACAGCTTTCGAAAATTACACAACCTTTAAAACTTGGAGAAATTTATTAACAATATAAACACCCTCTCCAGAACCTAGTCTAAGCCGGTAAAAGAGCTTCTATAAGATGATCTTATAACATAAAATGAACATAACTACCAACATAAAAAGAAGTAGAAACTGCTGGAAGATCACCCCAATCCTGAACCTGTGAAACATCACCAACCCTGCAACCAGACTATACCAAAAGGTATAGCAAGAGTAGATTCAGTACAACCACATGTACTGGTAGGCATCATCGGTCGACCTGAATCCAGACGTACCATCATATAGGAAAATAGGAAAAAACATGGAATAAGCATTATAGCTCCCTCCTTCACCCTTAATCTTGACCCTGAAATCTAGGACTTCCCAAGTCTCACTCATAACTAGACTTCTCAAGGTCGCCTTGGCACCTAGACTTCCCAAGTCATCTTGACACGTAGACTTCCCAAGTCACCTTTAACCTTTACCCCCGTCAACTACCTTGACTAAATACCCAGACTAAATCCGGCCCGCTGCCCAACCAAACCACTTATACCCAAGTATTACCTACCATTTCCGGAATTTCCCAGACTTCTAGGATATCTTTACCACCTGGTTATATTAACCAATAACCACACTCAGACTCTAAGTCTTCCTCTATATTTACCAACCACATGCAATTCGCCTAGCAACCATTGACACATTCAATGACAACAAGAGAGTTATATCTAAATCCCTTTCTCATCCCAAAATTCGGACCCTCCAACGATCCTTTAACCACACCTAAGTGTTCAACAGGCTACCCGGTCTACCCCAAGACCCATCCTTATACTTATTAACCACAATTAATCCTTGACCGTCATTAGTACACTTCATGAAAATAACTTGTGAACTTATAAGCTCTTTTACATAGTCTGGACCCACCCGGATCCCACTAACACATCTAGGTGTTAACATGACAACCCGGTCTATACCAAGACAAACTAATAATTAACATCATAACCCGGTCTACGCCAAGACCAACTAATAACATGATATAACAACCCCGCCTACACCAAGACCAAACTACTAACATGATATAACAACCCGGCCTACACCAAGACCAAACTCATAACATGATATAACAACCCGACCTACACCAAGACCAAACTCATAATTTGATATGACAACCCGGTCTACACCAAGAGGAAACTCATAACATGATATCACAACCCGGCCTACACCAAGACTAAACTAATAATACGATTTAACAACCCGGCCTACACCAAGACCAAGCTAATAACATGATATAACAACCCGGCCTACACCAAGACCAAACTAATAACATGATATAACAACCCAGCCTACACCAAGACCAAACTAATAACATGATTTACTACCCGGCCTACACCAAGACCAAGCTAATAACATGATATAACAACCCGGCTTACACCAAAACCAAACTAATAACATGATATAACAACCCCGCCAACACCAAGACCAAACTCAAAAAATATTACAAAATTCCCGATCACTCAAGGACCACCAATGAATATCACATTTCAATAAAACACCCGGTCCACTCACGGAATTAATAACAATCAATGCAATGCAATCATATCAATGCCATGATGCAGTAAAATAAATCCGTACCAGGCATGGTACACGAGCCAACCGTTAGTAATATCCCATACTAGGCGTCGTACCCGAGCCAACCATTTGTTATACCCGTACCAGGCATGGTACCCGAGCCAACCATTAGTATATCTTGTACTAGGTGTGGTACCCGAGCCAACCGAATGTCAATAATCCACAGTCAAATAGATGGACAAGCAACTTGTAAGCCCACAAGCAAACACACCGTTCAACTCAGAGACTGTAAAACAGGAACCTTAGACATTCTACACACTTTCCTAAGCAATGTAATTCATCCAAACACTTAGATAGAAGTACAAGTTATACAACATTCACAGGAATAGCAAACCATCACCTATCCCATTCTGGGTAACCGGTGAACCGTTAAATCAAGTATGAAGACTAACCCAGTTCACCCCCTTATTCTAACATAACACTATCAATTCCCCTTTTTATTGCTAAACGCTAGCAACTACACAAATTCCGTACCCTTACCCGATTCCCAACTATGAGTCCCTTAATCTTATTATCGTGGGTTCCCAACATTTCTCGGTTCCCCGAACCTTTCTGACATACCAGTCCCTTATCCAATCATTTTATCACACTAATATGAATAATATAACCACCTGACATAAATCACAAGACCATCCCTTTACTCCATACATTCTAGGTCAACATAGCCCAACCTGAATCCGCCAGACCCCGTGCCCGGAGGCCTAAAATATGGATTCTCTGTTTCCACTATACAATCAAGTACAAAAAGTAAACAGGTTTAATTACTCATGAAAACCTAGCCTACCTGGGCACCAAGCAGCTTCAACCGTGCATTTCTGGCTCTGTGGAGGCATTTCTAGCGGTCATGTAGGCCCGAATCCGTGGTTTTGCGTCCTTTTTACCGGAATTCCTCCTCCTCATGGCTCCCAAGCCTTGGAGCAACCTAGGAGGGTTTTTAGAATGGTTCTCATCTGTTTTTGGGGCTGAAGGAAAGAGAATGAAATTAAAAACCCATTTCTGGGTTCCCTGGTCCCGTCACTCCCCTATAGCGGTCCCGCTATAGCAGACAACTTCCGCTATAGCGGTCTTAAGTGGTGTTGACCGCCTTGACCACTGCTATAGTCATATTTTCCACCGCTATAGCGGAGGTCGCTATGGAGGACCATTGCCCTCGTCACGGACAGAATGTCCGAAAATCTCCCAGATTTGGCCATTTTACAACACACTTGCTTCCCCCGACGATCCAAAGCAACCCCTTCATGTCAAACGCGATCCCGGGAATTCTACTTACCCAAATTTGATTCTGAAAGGTCCCCCAGACTCCTTAATGTCTTGGCTACGTGGGAAACTAGCTCAAACCAAGACACCTAACCCAATCCTTACCCGGATCCCCCTGGGCTATACCTCGCTCCAAAATTGATCGAGACTAGCCTAGCCCAGAATTTTCAACTCCCAAACCCAAAAGTATTCTAACCCAAAACTTGGCACGAATGGTTTACCCGTAATGACTAACCCGATCGTTACAACAGATACCAATTTACCCATCATTCATCCCCGAATAATCTCTACGGCGGAGGGAAAGAATAAGCCCGTCTCTCAATCTTAATGCTCTACCATGACAGCGTAAATATAACCTTACGCAAACCACTGAAAACCTCCCAAGCTCTTGGTATACCCAACTCAGCCAAAATATTTAACTCACTTCCGCTCTATCAAGGAATTCCTTCCTTCGAGATGCACAAGGCAACTAGATTATCCCTCCCCAAATGCCCAAGAAATCCGGGGACTCATCGAAACACCGGAGCGAAAGAAACTCAACGAATGACCCAAAATAATTTCCATGACAAGGGAACCAAATCCCACTATAGTGACCCCTTTTTCCAGCTATACCCGGAGTTCTACTAACCTGAACTCCATTCTGGAAGCTTCCTACGGGGTACTATGCCCCTCACATATCATCCTATCACCTTACTCCTATCAACACTCTACCCCGAGACACCACGTGCCTCTAAACCACACAATAACAAAAATTCCCTTAGAACCCATCCTAGCTGGAGATTTTGTCAACTCTCACCTAAGGAGGGACACAAATATGCTAAAGAAACCCATTTAATAACTCCGTTCCTTCAATCGACCCTACCACTAAGGATCATCAATACTAAACCAGTCTATAATCACCTCATCACATAGCCTATGATCAGTGTCCAACACTATTCAGTCAATTACGGTCATCTTGTCAAATTTCACCGGGGTGACAATACCCCCCAATAGTCAATCACAAACTTATCAATACCCCGGGATACCATGTCTACCCCTTCTTTTCCTTGCGTATGGGTTTTAAATTTCCAATAAATTCTCTTATACGCGTACTATATTAGCTAAACCATTGGTTTCCTTGTCTTACAAAGCAATTCACAGCTTAATACTTGCTTTTACATTGCCCCCGAGAATGAATGAAAATAAGGGAAAATAGGGTATATGCTCACTGCCTCACGTACCTTCGTTGTAGCGGATGGTCGCTCTGCTATAGCGGTTCCGCTATAGCGGTGGTATTACGCTATAGTGGTCACGACAGTAATCGTATAGGAAATTTGATTTCCATCTAAAAGTACTCATCCCCCTTCCCAGCTACCATTATTTAAACCTGTAAATCCCGCCATGGTCTTAAACCACCCTCAAGACAATTCCCGGTATTATCGCATCGCAAATCAACATGACACCTTATGAAATACAAATAAATCACAACAATATTTGCTTCCCGACAATATCTGTCTGCCATTACATACTAATGCCTCTCTTGTTCTCTTGGTTCCTAACCAAGTCCAGATTGTCCTGAAATCGGAGCTTCCCCATATGGACAATCCCTTTTTGTTCCCTTACCATCTATATAAATGGTACACTTACACCCGAATGTAATGCAAACAATTTCAATTAAGGCATAACACAATTTATTATTTAAAACAATCACAGTTTCCAAAGCTGGAACTAAATTTTCCTTAAGTTACAATCATGGGTTACCACAAAAATTTCCTTAGCGCAGTTCCTGCCATCAAGCAATGATAGCCCCCTTCCCCCATGGTTTCTAACCAATCCCGACTGTCCTGAAACTGGAGTTTCCCTACAGTCGTAAGCCTTGTCCCCTTACCATTTTTACCAATGGCAAGCCTGTTTCCAAAATGTAACACCACTTTACTGACCAATTCTAAGTACACAAAAAGTAATTACCCACCAAAGCACACCAATTCAAGTTATGACTCCTCCCAGACCAAAACATTCACAACAAGGCAAGAAATTTCACCCCACACGACTGCAGTCATACAAGTAGTACAATACACATAGTTTCAAGTTTCAAGCCATATTACAATCAAATAAGTGTGCATCACACATTTGCAGTCATTCAAACAACATCAATACACATAAGCACAATATCAAGTCTCAAGGTTCAACACTTAATCAAATCAGTTTCATTACCTTTTATTCGCTTCATGGATGACCGTTAGCCGATTCATCCATCCTTTACATAGCCTCCTAGGCCAGATACCAATTGGAACCTTCCCGGCTCTAATTTCCCTTGATTGTCTTATCACAACCGGAATCCAATGACATCCTTCACTCCGTTGAGATACCAATTGGAATAAAGAGATATTAATTGGGCTCAACTCATACAAGCAAGTAAATGAAACCGCACGAAAAGCAATGAAAGAAGAGAGGTGTTTCCTAGAATGATTCATAGCTTCCCTAGAATTAGATGTGGACGTCTACGCACCAATCTGTAGGACTCTATTTGACATTTTTCTCTTGTACTAGGAGACCAGTAACCTGGGCTCTGATACCATTTGTCACAATCCAAATACCTGGCCATGCAGGCACCTACTCTAATGCACCTAGATAGGAGAACCCTTAACACCCGAACCAACAGGCAATGCGGAAAAGAAAACAAACCATTAAATAAGTCCCTTAATACACGAGGAATCCCTTTACAAAGTTTGGAAAAACTTTATACAACAGCTTTCGAAAATTAGACAACCTTTAAAACTTGCAAAAATGTATTAACAATATAAACACCCTCCCCAGAACCTAGTCTAAGTCGGTACAAGAGCTTCTACAAAATGAACTTATAACATAAAATGGACACAACTCCCACCATAGAAGGAAGTACGAGCTGCTGGAAGATCACCGCATTCCTGAACCTGTGAAACATCACCAACCCTGCAACTAGACTATACCAAAAGGTATAGCAAGAGTAGAGTCAGTACAACCACACGTACTGGTAGGCATCATCGGTCGACCCAAATCCACACGTACCATCATATAGGAAAATAGGGAAAAACATGGAATAAACATTATAGCTCCCTCCTTCACCCTTAACCTTGACCCTGACATTTAGGACTTCCCAAGTCTCACTCATAACTAGACGTCTCAAGGTTGCCTTGTCACCTAGACTTCCCAAGTCACCTTTAACCTTTACCCCCGTCAACTACCTTGACTAAATACCCAGACTAAATCCGGCCCACTGCCCAACCAAACCACTTATACCCAAGTATTACCTACCATTTACGGACTTTCCCGGACCTCTAGGACAGCTTTACCACCTGGTTATATTAACCAATAACCACACCCAGACTCTCAGTCTTCCTCTATATTTACCAACCACATGCAATTCGCCTAGCAACCATTGACACATTCAATGATAGCAACAGAGTTATATCTAAATTCCTTTCTCATCCCAAAACTCGGACTCTCCAAGGATCCTTTAACCAAACCTAATTGCTCAACAGGCTACCCGGTCTACCCCAAGACCCATCCTTATACTTATTAACAACAATTAATCCTTGACCGTCATTAGTACACTTCATAAAAATAAATTGTGAACTTATAAGCTTTTTTACATAGTCTGGACCCACCCAGATCCCACTAACACATCTAAGTGTTAACATGACAACCCGGTCTATACCAAGACCAACTAATAATTAACATCATAACCCGGTCTACGCCAAGACCAACTAATAACATGATATAACAACCCGGCCTACACCAAGACCAAACTACTAACATGATATAACAACCCGTCCTACACCAAGACCAAACTCATAAATGATATAACAACCCGGCCTACACCAAGACCAAACTCATAACATGATATCAACACCCGGCCTACACCAAGACCAAACTCATAACATGGTATCACAACCCTGCCTACACCAAGACCAAACTAATAACATGATTTAACCGTGCGTTTCTAGCTCCATGGAGGCATTCCTGGTGGTCCTGCAGGCCCGAATCCATGGTTTCGCATCCTTTTAACCAAAATTCCTCCTCCTAATGGCTCCCAAGCCTTGGAGTAGCCTAGGAGGTTTTTTGGAATGGCTCTCGTCTGTTTTTGGGGCTGAAGGGAAGAGAATGAAATTTAAAACCCGTTTCTGGGTTTTCTGGTCTCGTTGCTCCGCTATAGCCATCCCCCCTACGCTATAGTGGTCCCACTATAGCGGATGACTTCCGCTATAGCGGTCTTAAGCGGCGTTGATCGCCTTGACCACCACTATAGCGGAGGTCGCAACGGCGGACCGTTGCGCTCGTCACAGACAGAATGTCTGGAAATCTCCCAGATTTGGCCATTTTACAACACACTTGCTTCTCCCGATGATCCAAAGCAACCATTTCACATCAAACGCGATCCTGGGAGTTCTACTTACCCAAATTCGATTGCAAAAAGTCCCTCGAACTCCCTAATATCTTGGCTATGTGGGAAACTAGCTCAAACCAAGACACCTAACCCAATCCTTACCTGGATTGCCCTGGACTATACCTCACTCCAAAACTGGTCGAGACTAGCCTAGCCCAGAATTTTCAACTGCCAAACCCGAAAGTTTTCTAACCGAATACTTGGCACAAATTGTTTACCCGTAATGATGAACCTGGTCGTTACAATATTGCCCACAATTATGTAGATATATATTAGGTTCTGGACATGTGCGTTGCATGTGTAACACATGCTAATCAGTAGAATTTTTGAAAATAATATAAATAACATTAAAATATGTGTATGATGAGTTACAAAAAATTTGGATGCGAAATGCAAGCTTAAAGCGATGAATGTATCGATCGATATTTATTGTTATTAAGAAAATTTAGAAATCTAACTACAAACTAACTACCACTTCAGAAGAAAAAAACACAAATTTACGGGGAGTACTACCGGAATGTTGTAAATGCTCGCATAAAATGTAATTCTATAGTTCTTAAAACATCTCTAATGTGATTAGAGATTTGTATGTCTCACATAGAAAATTTAAATTTGTTACACCTCGTATCTAAATGCTTGATTTTGCTCAATCTATTTGTTTATTTATTCTAAAAACATTATTATTGATTTGACTTATTTGTTATCGGTTCGTCAATATGCTAAATCGATAATGAAACTGATAAAATATTGATTTCCATTTTTGTTATATCAGTTATTTTTCTATTGCCCTTAATTATGTAGTTAGACATGTAAATCATAAGAATCTTAAATAATAATCATAGTGATAAAAAAATCTTGGTTTACCTTTGGTCACGACCCGATTTCTCAGTCATGATGGCTCCTCCAACCCTCCAGTAGGCGAACCAATTCCCGTAGCCTAGAACGGATAGTAATGGGATACTATTAAACCAACAGGCAGAAGAATACGTAAACTAGGTTAAAGCAAGGGATACATAAGATAAAGTAAAGAACAACAGGTGTATATACAGGCGCCAAAACCAACCCAAGACCTGGTATCATAGTATAGAGCCAAATCTATATGTCAGAAGGTCGAAAGGATCCAAAATAATATATACATAAATGTCTCCAAGTGGTAATAGAGTACATAAGGCAAAAGATAAACTAAAGCTAAGCTCCGGTTGCTAAGAGCTCCCCCTCAGTCAAGAATATTACCAAAATAGCACTCCGCACGAGCCTCCACGAGCTAACAACGATGGCCCACACTAGGATATGCACCAGAAGATGCAGTGTGTAGGGTGAGCACCAAATGCGAAGCATAAGGTACCCAATAGGTATCATAGGCCCACTGGGCACATATAAAGTAAAAGAGCAATAGCAGACAGAGTAAAAATAGACAGTCATAGAAATCAATGGTAAGTACACAAGAACTAGCCCAGAGGGAAGAGAACAGAGAACATCATATAAGGCTAGCAATGAGAATATATATACACACAACAGGTATGGGTGAAAGTAAGGACGACGCACCTGGGATCCTCGTAAAAATAATATATATATATAAGAAAGTTCTCTAAATGGATGTTATACCGGTAACGTCAAGTATATAAAGGATGGGAGAGAAGGATAAAGGTAGGCATGCTCGGGAAGCAGAAAACAACAACTATGCTAATCACGACAATCTCATTCCAAAAACCAACAGCCTCGCTGTACCAATTTCATAATTAAGACCAAGTAAATGTAATAATAGTCTACTTAAAGTCCTTCGGCCGCCCATGCAACCTAGAAACACACGCAAGTGAAAACAAACCCTTCGGCTTCTATTACTACTGGAGCTTACAATCAATAAGCAACAGACAAGGGTGGTATCTCATGCAGATGGATGATGTGATGCCATGCTATGTAAAAGTAATAGTAGTACCGCATATTACCCACTTTCGGCGATCCATGGAAGGTCTTACCCGTATACCACTACTACATCGTATACCTTCCCCTTCTGGCACCCGCAACTCCCAGGCTCTGGTCCGGAACGGCAAGGTCTATGGAGGTCCCCGACCAACTTACTAGATGCCCCGCGTCTCAAAAATCCGCAAGTAAAGTTGCCCGGAGGGTGCCTGGGTCTAAATCAGTAAATCAAATGGTCTTAGCGCACGACCCCGTCGAGCCTAGTATTGTCATGAAAGCTGTAGTAAAACAAATCTAGCCCTCGACCCCGCCAATCCTAGTGTTAGTAAAAATAGTGATAAAACATCCTTTAAAACTTCCTTACCCCAAGAAGATTCACAAAAATAAGTCAAAACATTTCCAAATCAATTCCATCGAAAATGGCCCCCCGGGCCATGCAAGGTTTAGAAAACAGATTCAGTAGGCCCGAAGCCAAAACAGTAGTAAAACATGGAAGAAACCTTTTTTATATGCATGGAAATGGTATGATTATACACACAATAGCCGCCCCGCAGCTCACAATCAACCTAACGGCCCTGCACAAGCTCCAAAGTTACTCAGCAAGCATAACCAGCCTAAAAGGATAATTCTATGTCCGGGACTTGGAGACATTCCCAATGATCCCACCATCTACATTCCAGAGTCAACAAGACCCCACGGGACCACAAGGGGAATAATATCCATAAATTGGAATACTACACACAACGGAGGAAAGAACGAGATGGATCACGGAGGAGCGGTCAAGGTCTGTGGTAGCAGCCTAACAACCCAACCCAAGGATGCCAACTAGTATAATTTTACCCGATATATGCAAAGTGTAGGGAGTTAAGCCGTAAAATACCTGTCGTCTGATGACAAGCTCGAACATCCCCGAAAAGAAGCTTCGAAATGAAATTAAACTTAAGCTCGTGCTTGAATATCTTGATGTAGATAATCGATTTTCTTTCGATGACCGAATAATGCGTCAAAATAATTTTCCCTCAAAAATCTTCATTAGCGCATAGCGAATTAACGTGCACAAATATGATGAGTGAAAATTACATTGAAAGAAGTGATATGTATGTTGGCAGCAATTAACATATTGTAAATTGTTGAAATGATCATAAGTGCCTTTAAGTTGAAATGATTTTAGTGAAGGAAAACACTTGGCAATGACTAATGGTTGATGTACTACCTCACTCCCACGTGAAGGTGAGGTGTCACACCATAATATTTGATTCTGTACTTATATACACGGGTATTGTATATGTTCGTGATAAAATAAATATAACTTTTTAAATATGTCATAATTAATAGAAAATTATTTCAAATAAAACCTACTATATTATAATAATAATTTTCAACATAACTAAATTTACTATCTCCGTTAAAATATTACAGTGTATAAAAACCTTATAAAATAAATACGTACACAATTATATCATAACAAAAGTATTTTTCATAGACCATTAAAATATTTTAGGAAGGGAATAAAAATATAACTTTTTACCACATTCAACTTTTAAATAAGATATTTTTCAAATACGCGCGATTTTAATAAAATTCTTAAATGTAGGCTCGCAAGCCTTTGATACGGAACGGAGGTTAAGGTAGTACGATCGCAATTCACCATCGCACGATTTTGATACTCAGCTTCAAAGACAGGGAATTGATCATAACGACCAATCGAATGGCTAGGGCACCGAACCACCGGTCCCAGCAAGCCATAAATAACTTGGGGCCGCTACAGGAAAGCTCTAACAGTACAAGGAAAATGTATACGCGTAAATGACCGGGAGAGTCATTACATCATCCACTACTAAAAAGGACTTTCGTCCTCAAAAGTCAAGAACAAGGGAGTACCTGACGGCGCAAACAGCCGCGGATACTGAGCCCATATATATCTCTCGGTCTCCCAGGTAGCCTCCTCAACCGGACGGTGCCTCCAATGAACCTTAACAACCGGTATCTCTCGAGACCTCAATCTCCTGACATCTCTAGCCAAAATGGTTGTCGGCTCCTCAACAAAGGCTAAACTCTCATCCAAGTGAATTGAATCCCACTTCAACACATGCGACTCATCTGGGACATACCGACGCAACATCGAAACATGAAATACAGGATGTATAGCTGAAAACATCGGAGGCAAGGCTAACTGATAGGAAACGCTACCAACCCTCTGAAGAATCTCAAACGACCCAATGTACCTGGGGTTAAGCTTGCCCCGCCTCCCAAATCTCATCACGCCCTTCATGGGCGATACCCGGAGAAACACCAAGTAACTAACACAAAACTTCAAGGCATGAAAACTATGATCAGCATAACTCTTCTGCCAGCTCTGAGTTGCCCGAAGTCTGTCCTGAATCACTTGGATCGGTCTAAGGAATCTCGAACCAAATCTGTACTCTGTGGCCTAGACTCAAAACCATCAAACCAACCAACCGGTGATCCGCAACGCCTACCATACAAAGCCTCGAAAGGTGCCATGCCAATACTTGAATGGAAATTATTATTATAAGCAAACTCTGCCAAAGGCACAAACTGATCCCAAGAACCTCCAAAGTCAAGAACACAGGCCTGAAGCATGTCCTCCAGAACCTGAATGGTCCTATCGGACTGGCCATCTGTCTGAGGGTGGAAAGCAGAACTAAGTTGAACCTCTGTACCCAAATCTCACTGAATAGCCCTCAAGAACTGAGACGTGAATTGAGTGTAGCGGTCTAAAATGATAGAAGTTGGGACTCCATGCAACCAAACAATCTCACGAAGGTAGATCTAGGCTAACCGCTCCGCGCCATAAGAAGTCTGAACCGGCAAGAAATTTGCTGACTTAGTTAGCCTATCAACTATAACCCAAATGGAATTAAACCCATGAGAAGTACGAGGCAACCCAATAACGAAGTCCATAGTGATACCTTCCCACTTCCACTTAGGAATGGGAAGTCACTGCATCAAACCACCCGGTCTCATAATCTCGAACTTAACCTGCTGACAGTTCAAGCACCGAGATACAAACTTTGCTACATCCCACTTTATACCACTCCACCAGTAGAGCAACCTCAAATCTCTGTACATCTTGGCTGTGCCAGGATGGATGGAATACCTAGAACAATGTGCCTCACAGAGAATCAATTGAATCAAATCACCAACCCTCAGAACACAAAGGCGGCTATCAAACTTCAAAACCCCATCTGAATATATAGTAGCTCGACTGGCCTCACCCCGAATAACCTGATCAAGAAGGTCACACAACTACGGATCCTCGAACTGACGGCTCTGAATCTGATCAATCAAAGTAGAATGAACATCAATACTATCGAGAACTCTTCTAGGATCCAACAAGTCAAGCCTAACTAAATGGTTAGCCAAGGACTGGATGTCCAAGGCCGATGGTCGCTCTGAAACTGAAAGAAAAGCTAGGCTGCCCATACTCATCGCCTTCCGGCTCAAGGCATCCGCTACCTCATTCGCCTTGCTCGGATGATACAGAATAGTGAAGTCATAGTCCTTCAGTAGCTCGACCCATCTCCTCTGCCTCGAGTTCAGCTCTCACTGACTCGTGACATACTAAAGACTACGATGATCAGTAAAGATCTCACAGTGAACTCCATATAGGTAATGCCTCCAGATCTTGAGCGTAAAAACTATCGCCGCCAACTCCAAGTCATGGGTGGGGTAGTTGCGCTCATGAACCTTCAGCTACCTCAACGCATATGTTATCACTTGACCCTGCTGCATCAAAACGCAACTAAGACCAACCCCAGAAGCATCACAATACACGGAGAAGCTCTGACCCTCAAATGGAAAAGTCAAAAT
Organism: Jaltomata sinuosa; assembly: GCA_003996215.1. NCBI lineage: Eukaryota > Viridiplantae > Streptophyta > Magnoliopsida > Solanales > Solanaceae > Jaltomata > Jaltomata sinuosa. The sequence goes on along the minus strand of QJPP01000345.1, from coordinate 32,723 downwards.
TGGAGCTGAAGTCAATAAGGCCTTAAGCCTCTGAAAGCTACCCTCGCACTGATCCGACCACTGAAAGGGGATATCCTTCCTAGTCATCATAGTCAAGGGTGCTGCTATAGAAAAAAATCCCTGAATGAACCTTCTGTAGTAACCTGCTAACCCAATAAAGTTGCGGACCTCAGTAGCAGTAGTAGGTCTAGGACAATCACAAACTGCATAAATCTTTCTCGGGTCAACCCTAATCCCATCCTTAGTCACCACGTGCCCTAGGAATGCAACTGACTCAAGCCAAAACTCGCACTTGGAGAACTTGGCATAAAGCTGATAATCTCTCAAGGTCTGGAGTATAATCCTCAAGTGTTGCTCATGCTCATATCTACTCCGCGAGTATACCAAGATGTCGTCTATGAAAACTATCACAAATGAGTCCAAATACGGGCTAAGCACCCTGTGCATCAAGTTCATAAAGGCTGCGGGGGCATTAGTAAACCAAAAAGACATCACCAGGTACTCGAGCCAACCGAATATCAATAATTCACAGTCAAATAGATGAACAAACAACTTGTAAGCCAACAAGCAAAACACACCGTTCAACACACAGACTGTAAAACAAGAACCTTAGACATTCTACACACTTCCCTAAGTAATGTAATTCATCCAAACAATTAGATAGAAGTACAAATTATACAACATTCACAGGAATCGCAAACCATCACCTACCCCATTCCAGGTAACCGATGAACCATTAAATCCCATCCGAAGACTAACCCGGTTTGCCCCCTTATTCTAACATAACACCATCGATTCCCCTTTTTATTGCCAAACGCTAGCAACTATGCCAATTTCTGACCCTTACCCGATTCCCAACTATGAGTCCCTTAATCTTATTACTGTGGGTTTCCAACATTTCTCGGTTCCCCGAACCTTTCCGATATATCAGTCCCTTAACCCATTATTTTATCACACCAATATAAATAATATAACCACCTAACACAAATCACAAGACCATCCCTTTACTCCGTACATCTAAGGTCAACATATCCCAACCTGAATCTGCTAGACTCCCTGCCCGGAGGCCTAAAACATGGATTCTCCATTTCCACTATACAATCAAGTAAGGAAAGTAAACAGGTCTAACTATTCATGAAAACCTAGCCTACCTGGGCACCAAGCAGCTTCAACCGTGCATTTCTAGCTCCGTGGAGGCATTCCTGGTGGTCCTGCAGGCTCGAATCCATGGTTTCGCATCCTTTTTACCGAAATTCCTCCTCCTCATGGCTCCCAAGCCTTGGAGCAGCCTAGGAGGATATTTGGAATGGCTCTCATCTGTTTTTCAGGCTGAAGGGAAGAGAATGTAATTTAAAACCCATTTCTGGGTTTTCTGGTCTCGTCGCTCCGCTATAGCCATCCCCGCTCCGCTATAGTGGTCCCACTATAACGGATGACTTCCGCTATAGAAGTTTTAAGCGGCGTTGATCGCCTTGACCACCACTATAGCGGAGGTCGCTACGGCGGACCATTGCCCTCGTCAAAGACAGAATGTCTGGAAATATCCCAGATTTGGCCATTTTACAACACACTTGCTTCCCCCGACGATCCAAAGCAACCATTTCACATCAAACGCGATCCAGGGAGTTCTACTTACCCAAATTTGATTCCAAAATGTCCCCCGGACTCCTTAATATCTTGGCTACGTGGGAAACTATCTTAAACCAAGACACCTAACCCAATCCTTACCTGGATTGCCCTAGACTATACCTCACTCCAAAACCAGTCGAGACTAGCCTAGCCAAGAATTTTCAACTCCCAAACCCGAAAGTTTTCTAACCTGATACTTGGCACGAATGGTTTACCCGTAATGATGAACCCGGTCATTACACTATTGCCTGAAATTATGTAGATATATATTAGCTTCTGGACATATGCGTTTCATGTGTAACACATGCTAATCAGTAGAATTTTTCAATATAATATAAATAACATTAAAATATGTGTATGATGAGTTACAAAAAATTTGGATGCGAAATGCAAGCTCAAAGCGATGAATGTGTCGATCGATATTTATTGTTATTAAGAAAATTTAGAAATCTAACTACAAACTAACTACCACTTCAGAAGAAAAAAACACAAATTTACGGGGAGTACTACCGGAATGTTGTAAATGCTCGCATAAAATGTAATTCTATAGTTCTTAAAACATCTCTAATGTGATTAGAGATTTGTATGTCTCACATAGAAAATTTAAATTTGTTACACCTCGTATCTAAATGCTTGATTTTGCTCAATCTATTTGTTTATTTATTCTAAAAACATTATTATTGATTTGACTTATTTGTTATCGGTTCGTCAATATGCTAAATCGATAATGAAACTGATAAAAATTTACGTTTTTTGTATATCAGTTATTTTTCTATTGCCCATAATTAGGTAGTTAGACATGTAAATCATAAGAATCTTAAATAATAATGATAGTGATAAAACAATCTTGGCTTACCTTTGGTCACGACCCGATTTCTCAGTCATGATGGCTCCTACAACCCTCCAGTAGGCGAACCAATTTCCGTAGCCTAGAACGGTTAGTAATGGGATACTATTAAACCAACAGGCAGAAGAATACGTAAACTAGGTTAAAGCAAGGGATACATAAGATAAAGTAAAGAACAACAGGTGTATATACAGGCGCCAAAACCAACCCAAGACCTGGTATCATAGTATAGAACCAAATCTATATGTCAGAAGGTCGAAAGGATCCAAAATAATATATACATAAATGTCTCCGAGTGGTAATAGAGTACATAAGGCAAAAGATAAACTAATGCTAAGCTACAGACGCTAAGATCTCCCCCTCAGTCCAAAATATCACCAAAACAGCACGCCGCATGAGCCTCTACGAGCTAACAACGATGGCCCACACTAGGATCTGCACCAGAAGATGCAGTGTGTAGGGTGAGCACCAAATGCGAAGCATAAGGTACCCAGTATGTATCATAGGCCGACTGGGCACATATAAAGTAAAAGAGCAATAGCAGACAGAGTAAAAATAGACAGTCACAGAAATCAACGGTAAGTACACAAGAACTAGCCCAGAGGGAAGAGAACAGAGAACATCATATAAGGCTAGCAATGAGAATATATATACACACAACAGGTACGGGTGAAAGTAAGGACGACGCACCTGGGATCCTCGTGAAAATAGTATATATATAAGAAAGTTCTAGAAATGGACGGTATACCGGTAACCTCAAGTATATAAAGGATGGGAGAGAAGGATAAAGGTAGACATGCTCGGGAAGCATAAAACAACAACTATGCTAATCACGACAATCTCATTCCAAAAACCAACAGCCTCATTGTACCAATTTCATAATTAAGACCAAGGAAATGTAATAATAGTCTACTTATAGTCCCTCGGCCGCCCATGAAACCGAGAAACACAAGCAAGTGAAAACAAACCCTCCGGCTTCCCATACTACCGGAGCGTACAATCAATAAGCAATAGGCAAGAGTGGTATCTCATGCAGATGGATGATGTGATGCCATGCTAAGTAAAAGTGATTGTAGTACAGCATGTTACCCACTTCCGGCGACCTGTAAGGCCCAGAAGACAGGATCCATGAAAGGTCTCACCCATATACCACTACTACACCGTATACCTCCCCCCTCTGGCACCCGCAGCTCCCAGCCTCTGGTCCGGAATGGCAAGGTCTATGGAGGTCCCCGACCAACATACTAGATGCCCCACATCTCGAATATCCTCAAGTAAAGTTGCCCGGAGGGTGCCTGGGTCTAAATCAGTAAATCAAATAGTCCTAGCGCACGGCCACGCCGAGCCTAGTATTGTCATGAAAGCTGTAGTATTGAATGAACCGTCTGTAGTAACCTGCTAACCCAATAAAGTTGCAGACCTCAGTAGCAGTAGTAGGTCTAGGCCAATCACAAACCGCAGAAATCTTTCCCGGGTCAACCCTAATCCCATCCTTAGTCACCACGTGCCCTAGGAATGCAACTGACTCAAGCCAAAACTCATACTTGGAGAACTTGGCATAAAGCAGATGATCACTCAAGGTCTGGAGTATAATCCTCAAGTGCTGCTCATGCTGATATCTACTCCACGAGTATACGGGCTAAGCACCCTGTGCATCATGTTCATAAAGGCTTCGGGGGCATTAGTCAACCCAAAAGACATTACCAGGAACTCATAATGGCCATAACGTATCCTGAATGCTGTCTTAGGGATGTCCTCTGCCCTAATCCTAAACTGATGGTAGCCGGACCTCAAATCAATCTTCAAAAATATGGCTGAACCCTGAAGCTGATCAAACAAATCATCAATCCTCGGCATCGGATACCTATTCTTCACTGTCACCCTATTCAGCTGTCGATAATCAATACACATCCGCATCGACCCATCCTTCTTCTTCATAAACAGAATAAGAGCACCCCAAGGTGACACAGTCGGTCTACTAAACCCCTTAGCTAACATATCTTGGAGCTGCTCCTTAAGATCTCTCAACTCAGCAGGAGCCATACGGTAAGGAGAAATAAAAATGGGCCTGGTGCCTGGCTCTAGCTCAATGGCGAAATCAATATCTCTCTCAGGTGGAAGGCCTGGCAGGTCGGTAGGGAACACATCTAGGAAGTCCCTAACTAAAGGAAAAGACTCAGGAGACGAAAGGTCAACAATAGCATCTTGGAAATATGCTAGATAAGCTAAACACCCACGGGAAATCAACTTCCTAGCTCAAAGACAAGAGAAGATCCCAGATGGTGCATGGCTAACAGAACCCTGCCACACAACTGGGGATACACCAGGCACGGCTATGGTAATAGTCTTGGCATAACAATCCAAAACCGCACAGTGAGGGGATAACCAGTCCATGCCCAGTATCACATCAAAATTAGCATATCAAGGATCATCAAATCACCACAAGTCTTCAAATCACCAACAGATATCATGCAAGATCTCACAATCCGATCCACTACTACAGAATCTCCTACTGGAATCGAAATAGAAATAGGAACAGATAACGGCTCACTAGTCAAACCCAAACAAGGTAGAAAGTAGGCTGATACATACCAGCAAGTAGATCTAGGATCAAACAAAGCCAAAGCAGACTGATGGCACACAGAAATCATACTTGTAATCACAGCATCCAAGGCCTCTGCCTCTGGTCTCCCAGGGACCGCATAAAACTGACTATGACCTCCACCTACCCGACCTCCATCCCTACCACCTGCTCTGCCACGCGGGGCACCACCTCAAGCCTGACAACCACCCCCTCTAATCGGTGGCTGAACTACTAGCATGGGCTGAGCCAGTGGGCCTACGGGCTGAACTGTACCCCTCCGAGGGCAATCTCTGGCAAAATAGCTAATGACTCCACAATCATAACAAGTTGAACCCCGTTGGGGGCAATCTCTGACGTAGTGACCGCTAATACCACAACAATAGCAGGTCCCCGATGGCCCACCCTGTCAAGACAAACTAGCTGAACCCATGTGGCCACCCCGGCCTGATGCCCCAAAAGTAGTACCTCTCGAAGACTTCCCCTGCTCAAACTGAGAACTACCCAAAGTTTGAAGCGAAGGCTGAACTAGTCTACTAGTCTGACCCTGATACTGTTGTGGCTGATAACCCCAGCCCCACTTGCCTGAACCTCTACCACCCTATCGAGAACCATTGAAGCTACCCTGATAACGAGGCCTCTTATCCCTAGCCCCCTGATCGTGTCGATGCAAGTCCTCCATAGTAAGAGCATAATCTGCAATAGCATGAAATGATCGACCACTAGCAACTAATATCTTGGATGGCTTTCTCATCTCTGTCCGCAACCCATAAACAAATCTGCGAACCCTGTCCGGCTTAGTAGGAATGATCATAGCCCCAAATGGAGCAAGCTGATGGAAACGGGTCTCGTACTCAAATACCGATATGTGCCCCTGCATAATCCTAGTAAACTACTCCCGGCGGTTCTCACGATCACTCTAAGGCAAGAACTTGTCCATAAAGGCCTCATAAAACTCAGACCAAGCCAAAGGAGGTGACAATGGTGGTCTGCAAGCACCCTGGGCCCTCCACCATAACTTCGTTGGGCCCTCCAGCTGATAGATAGTATAACCAACCCCGTGAGTCTCTAACAAACCCAAATAATGCAACATCTCCTCACAGGTAGTAATAAAGTCATGTGGGTCCTATCCAGAAGTACCAGCAAACCTCGAAGGTGCTAATCTCAAAAACCTACCCAATGCCTTCTGCTCCAACTCTGTCATAGCTGGGCGAGAATCAAGAGGCTATGCAACTGATGGGACTAGAATGACCTACACATGGGGAGCCACAGTAGCAGGTTTCACTCCCGAACTCTTTCGTTGCCAAGGTAGATCTTTTTCTTTGCCTTTCAAGAAATTACGTAAGTAAAGAGAAAGATAGCCAGTCCTCTTAGGCGGCCGAGAGTGTTATGTAAAAAGGACCAAGGAGGATGCTATCCGTCAGGAGAAGGAGGAGGAGTAGGAGGAGGAGTAGGAGCTAGCTTTAGGGGCGGAATCGAATGATAGATAAACAATGAGACAAAGTCTGTGCACCTAGGTCTGCCCCCTAAGCAGATGTCTGTGCTACCTCAGAAGGCCACTCTCCAATCATATCCAAAAGTATTAATAGTAAACCCCGAATATCTGAAGACTGGGCTGGGGCTGAAGCTGGCACAGAAGTGGGTGTTGGAGCTGGTACTGGAGATGGTGGTACCTGGGCTGCCCCCTGATCCACACGTTGCTCAGGCTCTACCTCAACTCTAGCAGGTGCCACTGCTCGGGGGCGTCCTCGACTCCTAGCTGGAGTCGGAGGCCCATCTCCGCCTGATGCCGACGCTCTCGTATGAACCATCTGCGGAAGAATAAAGTAGAACATATGAGATTTCAGAAACTTCAAGGTTCCTACGCATGATACAGAAGCAATGAAAGAGTCGTATTTCCTAAGATGTCACTGTAGCCTCCCGAATATTGAGTACGAACGTCTCTCCCCCAATCCGCAGGACTCTACTAGACATTGGCTCTTATACCGATGACACCAGTGAACCTAGAGATCTGATACCATGGTGTCACAACCCGATTTCTCAGTCATGATAGCACCTACAACCCCCAGTAGGAGAACCAATTCCCATAGCTCAGGACGGTTAGTAATAGGCTACTATTAAACCAACAGGCAGAAGAATACGTAAACTATGTGAAAGCAAGGGATACATAAGATAAAGGAAAGAACAACAGGTGTATATACAGGCGCCAAAACCAACCCAAGACCTTGTATCATAGTATAGACCCAAATCTACATGTCAGAAGGTCAAAGGGATCAAAAATAATATATACATAAATGTCTCCGAGTGGTTATAGAGTACATAAGGCAAAAGATAAACTAAAGCTATGCTCCAGTCGCCAAGAGCTCACCATCAGTCCAGAATATCACCAAAACAGCACCCCGCACGAGCCTTCATGAGCTAACGGCGATGACCCACACTAGGATCTGCACCAGAAGATGCAGTGTGTAGGGTGAGAACCAAATGCGAAGCATAAGTTATCTAGTAGGTATCATCGGTTGACTGGGCACATATAAAGTAAAAGAGCAATAGCATATAGAGTAAAAATAGACAGTCACAAAAATCAACGAAAAGTATACAGGAACTAGCCCAGAGGAAAGACAACAGAGAACATCATATAAAGCTAGCAATGAGAACATATAGACACACAACAGGTATGGGTGAAAGTAAAGACGAAGTACCTGGGATCCTCGCAAAAATAGTATATATATAAGAAATTTCTAGAAATGGATGGTATACCGGAAACCTCAAGTATATAAAGGATGGGAGAAAAGGATAAAGGTAGACATGCTCGGGAAGCAGAAAATAACAACTATGCTAATCACGACAATCTCATTCTAGAAACCAACAGCCTCGCTGTACCAATTTCATAATTAAGACCAAGGTAATGTAATAATAGTCTACCTACAGTCCCTCGGCCGCCCATACAACCGAGAAACACAAACAAGTGAAAACAAACCCTCCGGCATCCCATAATACCGGAGCGTACAATCAACAAGCAACAGACAAGGGTGGTATCTCATGCAGATGGATGATGTGATGCCATGCTAAGTAAAAGTGATATTAGTACCGTATGTTACCCACTTCCGGTGACCTGTAAGGCCCAGAAGACAGGATCCATGAAAGGTCTCACCCGTATACCACTACTACACCGTATACCCCCCTCCAGCACCCGCAGCTCCCAGTCTCTGGTCCAGACCGGCAAGGTCCATGGATGTCCCCGACCAACATACTAGATGCCCCGCATCTCGAAAATCCCCAAGTAAAGTTTCCCGGAGGGTGCCCAGGTCTAAAACAGTAAATCAAATGATCCTAGCGCACGGTTCCATCGAGCCTAGTATTGTCATGAAAGTTATAGTAAAACAAGTCTAGCCCTCATCCCCGTCGAGCCTAGTGTTAGTAAAAATAGTGATAAAACATCCTTTAGAACTACCTTACCCCAAGAAGATTCACAAAAATAAGTCAAACCATTTCTAAATCAATTCCGTCGAAAATGGGCCCCTGGACCATGCAAGATTTAGAAAACAGTTCCAGTAGGCCCGAAGCCAAAATAGTAGTAAAACGTGGAAGAAACCTTTTTTATATGCATGGAAATTGTATGATCATACACAAAATAGTTTCCCCGCAGCTCACAATCAACCTAACGGCCCTGCACATGCTCCAAAGCTACTCAGCAAGCATAACCAGCCTAGAAGGATAATTCTATGTCCGGGACTCGCGGACATTCCCAATGATCCCACCATCTATGGTCCAGATTCAACAAGACCCCCACGGGACCACAAGGGGAATAATATTTATAAATCGGAATACTACACACAACGAAGGAAAGATCGAGATGGATCACGGAGGAGTGGTCAAGGTCTGTGGTACCAGCCTAACAACCCAACCCAAGGATGTCAACTAGTACAATTTTACCCAATATATGCAAAGTCTAGAGAGTTAAGCCGTAATCTACCTGTCGTCCAATGACAAGATCGAACCTCCCCGAAAAGAAGCTCCGAAACAAAATTAAACTTGAACTCGGGCTTGAATATCTTGATGTAGATAATCGATTTTCTCTCGATGACCGAATGTTGCATCAAAATAATTTTCCCTAAAAAATCTTCATTAGCGCATAGAGAATTAACGTGCACAAATATGATGAGTGAAAATTACATTGAAAGAAGTGATATGTATGTTGGCAGCAATTTACATATTGTAAATTGTTGAAATGATCATAAGTGCCTTTAAGTTGAAATGATTTTAGTTAAGGAAAACACTTGGCAATGACTAATGGTTGATGTACTACCACACTGCCATATGGAGGTGAGGTGTCACACCATAATATTTGATTTTGTACTTATATATACGGGGATTGTATATGTTCGTGGTAAAATAAATATAACTTTTTAAATATGTCATAATTAATAGAAAATTATTTCAAATAAAACCTACTATATTATAATAATAATTTTCAACATAACTAAATTTACTATCTCTGTTAAAATATTACAATGTATAAAAATCTTATAAAATAAATACGTACACAATTATATCATAACAAAAGTATTTTTCATAGACCTTTAAAATATTTTAGGAAGACAATAAAAATATAACTTTTTATCACATTCAACTTTTAAATAAAATATTATTCAAATACGCGCGATGTTAATAAAATTCTTAAATGTAGGCCCGCAAGCCTTTGATACGGAACAGAGGTTAAGGTCGTACGGTCGCAATTCACCATCGCACGATTTTGATACTCAGCTTCTAAGATAAGGAATTGATCATAATGACCAATCGAACGGCCAGGGAACCGAACCACCAGTCCCAGCAAGCCGTAAATGACTAGGGGCTGCTACAGAAAAGCTCTAACAGTACAAGGAAAATGTATACACGGAAATGACCGGGAGAGTCATTACACCTTTTCATATCTAATAGCTCCATACTCATTAGCCTCTTAATTATAAGATGATGGTAACATCTATACGTTAAAAAGTAAGTATAAAATAAGAAGAAGAAAGGAGATAAAAGAGAAGGGTAAGAAAATGTACCATGAGAAGAGTGTTTCAAAAGAATGATATATAATATATTTATATTTATAAATCAAATATTAAGAATCAGAACTAATTATGTTTTGATCACGAGGGCATGCAAAATATTGAAAAAATATATAATGAGGATATTATAGAATTCGAAAGGGAGAAGGAAATGGAATGTAGTATAATGGTGAGGAGATTATAAGCTATTTATAATAGGTAAGAAATAACTGTAATAAATTCAAATAACCTTCACTTCCATGAACCTGATCCAAGTGATAAAGTATTGGCATACCATAGGAAAATATTTTGCCACAAATTCGACAAGCAATAACATTAGTATAAGACACCATTATGATGTCTCTTAACTGAGCTGATTTTAATATGGAGATACACTTAATGCTAATTACTAACTAGAACTAATGAAAAGGTATAACTTTGTTGAAAAGGATAACAATTAGAATATATTTATAGTCGTAACAGAGGGACAATCACGTGTATATCATTAATATTATTAAATTTTCATAATCTTGTAATCCTAAGGAATGCACAATCTATCGATCGATATTTATTGTTATTAAAAGAAATTGAAAATTTGACTACAAACTAACTACCACTTCAGAAGAGAAAAATACAAATTTACGTGGAGTACTACCAAGTTGTTGTAATGCTTGTGTAAAATATAACTTCATAGTTCTTAAAGAAATTTCATATGTGGTTGGAGATTTGTATGTCTCACATAAAAAATTAAAATTTGTTACACATCGTATCTAAATGCTTGATTTGGCTCAATCTATTTGTTTATTTATTCTAATTAACATAATTATTATTGTTTTGACTTATTGGTTATCGATTCGTAAATATACTAAATCGATAATCAAACTGATAATATATTAGTTTTCCATTTTTGGTATATCGGTTATTTTTCTATTGCCTGCAATTATGTAGTTATATACTAGTTTTTGGACATGTGCGTTGCACGTGTAACCCTTGCTAATTAGTAGAATTTTTTAAAATAATGTAAATAATATTAAAATATGTGTATTATGAGTTACACGAAATTTGAATGTGAAATGCAAGCTCAAAGCTATGAATGTTGTGCCAATAGATCGATATTTATTATTATTAAAAGAATTAGAAATTTAACTACAAACTAGTGCTACCGGTATGTTGTAAATGCTTGCGTAAAATATTACTCCATACTTCTTAAAGAAATCTCATATGTGGTTGAAGATTTGTATATCTCATATAAAAAATTGAAATTTGTTACCCATCGTATCTAAATGCTTCATTTGGCTCAATCTATATATTTATTTATTCTAATTAACATTATTATTATTGGTTTGACTTATGGGTTATCGATTCATAAATATACTACATCGATAATCAAACTGATAAAATATTAGTTTTTCATTATTGGTACATCGGTTATTCTTCTATTGCCCACAATTATGTAGTTATATATTAGTTTCTGGACACGTGCGTTGCATGTGTAACACATGCTAATGAGTAGAATTTTTTAAGATAATATAAATAACATTAAAATATGTGCATGATGAGTTACACAAAATTTGAATGCGAAATGCAAGCTCATAGCGATGAATGTATCGATCGATATTTATTGTTATTAAGAAAATTTTGAAATTTAACTACAAACTAAATACCACTTCAGAAGAAAAAAGCACAAATTTACGGGGAGTACTACCGGATTTGTCACGACCCAACTACCAGGATGTGCGGACACCTACTCTAATCCACCTAGATAGGAGAACCCTTACCACTCGAACCAACAGGCAATGCGAAAAGAAAATAAACCATTAAATAATTCCTTTAAATACATGAGAAATCCCTTTTTTTATATTACAAATAGTTTAGAAAAATAAACGCCTTAAAGAATTTGCGGAGAACTTTTACAATATGAAACAACCTCCCCCGAACCTAGTCTAAGCCAGTACAAGAGCTACTATAAGATTATACAAAAACAAAGAAGACTCAACTCCCACCATAGAAGCAAAAGTAGGAGTTGTTGGAAGATCACCGCAATCCTGAACCTGTGAAACATCACCAACCCTGCAACCAGACTATACCCAAAAAGGTATAGCAAGAGTAGAATCTGTACAAACACACGTACTGGTAGGCATCATCGGCTGACCCGAATTCACTACTACCATCATATAAAAATCAAGATAAAATGCACAAGGAAAATACTTCACCCCTTGCAAAATCACTTTTATCAATCCCCCCTTCTCGGAATCGACCATCCTAAACTTTAGACTTACCAAGTCACCTCACCTAGACTTCCCAAGTCACCTTGACACCTAGAGTTCCCAAGTCACCTCCTTGACTAGATATTCAGACTTAACTCGACTAACTGCCCAACCAAACCACTTATACCCGTAGTATTACTTACCAGTGTCCAGACCCTTCACGGACCCCTAGGACAACTTTCCACCCTTGTTACAACATCCAATAACTACAACCCCAGACTTCCAGTCTTACTCCCAATTTATAAATAACATGGAATTCACCTAGCAACCATTGACAGATTCAATGACAACAACAAAGTTATATCTAATTCCCTTTATAATACCAAAACCCGGACCCTCCAAGGATCCTCTAACCACACCTAAGTGTTCAACAGGCTACCCGATCTACGGCAAGACCCACCCTTATCTTATTAACCACAAATAATTTCTGACTGCCATTAGTACACTTAATGATAACAATTGTGAACTTATAACCTCTTTTACCTAGTCCAGACCCACCCGGATCCTCCTAACCCATCTAGGTGTTAACATGGAAAAGTCAGTCTACACCAAGAACAACTAATAACCCACATAATAAACTGGCCTACACTAAGACCAACCAAAAACATAATATAACAACCCGGCCTACACCAAGATCAAACTCACAATATAATATAACAACCCGGCCTACACCAAGACCCAACTCACAATATAATATAAGTACCCGGCCTACCCCAAGACCCAACTCACAATATAATATAACAACCCGGCCTAAACCAAGACCAAACTCACAATATCATATAACAACCCGACCTACACCAAGACCAAATAATGATCAACATAATAACCTGGTCTACACCAAGACCAAATAATGATCAAATATAACAGATTCCCGGTATCTCACGGACCATAAGAAATTATCACATTTCAATAAAATAGCCCAGTCCACTCACGGAATAACTAACAGTTAATGTAATACAATTATATCAATGCAATGATGTAGTAAAATAAACCCATACCAGGCGTGGTACCCGAGCCAACAGTTAGTATTTCGTACCTTTCATGACCCAACTACCGGGCTGTGCAGACACCTACTCTAATCTACCTAGATAGGAGAACCCTTACCACCTGAACCAACAGGCAATGCGGAAAAGAAAATAAACCATTAAATAAGTCCCTTAAATACATGAGAAATCCTTTTTGCAAATAGTTTAGAAAAATAAATGACTTAAAGAATTTGTGGAAAACATTTACAATATGAAACAACCTCCCCAGAACCTATTCTAAGCCGGTACAAGAGCTACTATAAGATTATACAAAAACAAAGAAGACTCAACTCCCACCATAGAAGCAAAAGTAGGAGTTGTTGGAAGATCACCGCAATCCTGAACCTGTGAAACATCACCAACCCTGCAACCAGACTATACCCAAAAAGGTATAGCAAGAGTAGAATCTGTACAAACACACGTACTGGTAGGCATCATCGGCTGACCCGAATTCACTACTACCATCATATAAAAATCAAGATAAAATGCACAAGGAAAATACTTCACCCCTTGCAAAATCACTTTTATCAATCCCCCCTTCTCGGAATCGACCATCCTAACCTTTAGACTTACCAAGTCACCTCACCTAGACTTCCCAAGTCACCTTGACATCTAGACTTCCCAAGTCACCTCCTTGACTAGATATTCAGACTTAACTCGACTAACTGCCCAACCAAACCACTTATACCCGTATTATTACTTACCAGTGTCCGAACCCTTCACGGACCCCTAGGACAACTTTCCACCCTTGTTACAACATCCAGTAACTACAACCCCAGACTTCGAGTCTTACTCCCAATTTATAAATCACATGGAATTCACCTAGAAACCATTGACAGATTCAATGACAACAACAAAGTAATATCTAATTCCCTTTATAATACCAAAACCCATACCCTCCAAGGATCCTCTAACCACACCTAAGTGTTCAACAGGCTACCCGGTCTACGCCAAGACCCACCCTTATCTTATTAACCACAAATAATTTCTGACTGCCATTAGTACACTTAATGACAACAATTGTGAACTTATAACCTCTTTTACCTAGTCCAGACCCACCCGGATCCTCCTAACCCATCTAGGTGTTAACATGGAAAAGTCGGTCTACACCAAGAACAACTAATAACCCACATAATAAACTGGCCTATACCAAGACCAACCGAAAACATAATATACCAACCCGGCCTACACCAAGATCAAACTCACAATATCATATAACAACCCGGCCTACACCAAGACCCAACTCACAATATAATATAAGTACCCGGCCTACACCAAGACCCAACTCACAATATAATATAACAACCCGGCCTACACCAAGACCAAACTCACAATATCATATAACAACCCGGCCTACACCAAGACCAAATAATGATCAACATAATAACCTGGTCTACACCAAGACCAAATAATGATCAAATATACCAGAATTCCCGGTAAATCACGGACCATAAGCAATTATCACATTTCAATAAAATAGCCCAGTCCACTCACGGAATAAATAGCAGTTAATGCAATACAATAATATCAATGCAATGATGCAGTAAAATAAACCCATACCAGGCGTGGTACCCGAGCCAACCGTTAGTATTTTGTACCTTTCACGATCCAACTATCGGGCCGTGCAGACACCTACTCTAATCTACCTAGATAGGAGAACCCTTACCACCTGAACCAATAGGCAATGCGGAAGAAAATAAACCATTAAATAAGTCCCTTAAATACATGAGAAATCCTTTTTACAAATAGTTTAGAAAAATAAATGACTTAAAGAATTTGTGGAAAACATTTACAATATGAAACAACCTCCCCAGAACCTAGTCTAAGCCGGTACAAGAGCTTCTAAAAGATGAGTATATTAAAATAAGATGACACAACTCCCACCATAGAAGGAAAGTAGGAGCTGCTAGAAGATCACCGCAATCCTGAACCTGTGAAACATCACCAACCCTGCAACCAGACTATACCCAAAAAGGTATAGCAAGAGTAGAATCTGTACAAACACACGTACTGGTAGGCATCATCGGCTGACCCAAATTCTCTACTACCATCATATAAAAATAAAGATAAAATGCACAAGGAAAATACTTCACCCCTTGCAAAATCACTTTTATCAATCCCCCCTTCTCGGAATCGACCATCCTAACCTTTAGACTTACCAAGTCACCTCACCTAGACTTCCCAAGTCACCTTGACACCTAGACTTCCCAAGTCACCTCCTTGACTAGATATTCAGCCTTAACTCGACTAACTGCCCAACCAAACCACATACCCGTAGTATTACTTACCAGTGTCCGGACCCTTCACGGACCCCTAGGACAACTTTCCACCCTTGTTACAACATCCAATAACTACAACCCCAGACTTCCAGTCTTACTCCCAATTTATAAATCACATGGAATTCACCTAGCAACCATTGACAGATTCAATGACAACAACAAAGTTATATCTAATTCCCTTTATAATACCAAAACCCGGACCCTCCAAGGATCCTCTAACCACACCTAAGTGTTCAACAGGCTACCCGGTCTACGCCAAGACCCACCCTTATCTTATTAACCACAAATAATTTCTGACTGCCATTAGTACACTTAATGACAACAATTGTGAACTTATAACCTCTTTTACCTAGTCCAGACCCACCCGGATCGTCCTAACCCATCTAGGTGTTAACATGGAAAAGTCGGTCTACACCAATAACAACTAATAACCCACATAATAAACAGGCCTACACCAAGACCAACCGAAAACATAATATAACAACCCGGCCTACACCAAGATCAAACTCACAATATCATATAACAACCCGGCCTACACCAAGACCCAACTCACAATATAATATAAGTACCCGGCCTACACCAAGACCCAACTCACAATATAATATAACGACCCGGCCTACACCAAGACCAAACTCACAATATCATATAACAACCCGGCCTACACCAAGACCAAATAATGATCAACATAATAACCTGGTCTACACCAAGACCAAATAATGATCAAATATAACAGAATTCCCGGTAAATCACGGACCATAAGCAATTATCACAGTTCAATAAAATAGCCCAGTCACCTCACGGAATAAATAACAGTTAATGCAATACAATAATATCAATGCAATGATGCAGTAAAATAAACCCATACCAGGCGTGGTACCCGAGCCAACCGTTAGTATTTCGTACCTTTCACGACCCAACTACCCGGCCGTGCAGACACCTACTCTAATCTACCTAGATAGGAGAACCCTTACCACCTGAACAAACAGGCAATACGGAAAAGAAAATAAACCATTAAATAAGTCCCTTAAATACATGAGAAATCCTTTTTACAAATAGTTTAGAAAAATAAATGACTTAAAGAATTTGTGGAAAACATTTACAATATGAAACAACCTCCCCAGAACCTAGTCTAAGCCGGTACAAGAGCTTCTAAAAGATGAGTATATGAAATAAGATGACACAACTCCCACCATAGAAGGAAAGTAGGAGCTGCTAGAAGATCACCGCAATCCTGAACCTGTGAAACATCACCAACCCTGCAACCAGACTATACCCAAAAAGGTATAGCAAGAGTAGAATCAGTACAAACACACGTACTGGTAGACATCATCGGCTGACCCGAATTCACTACTACCATCATATAAAAATCAAGATAAAATGCACAAGGAAAATACTTCACCCCTTGCAAAATCACTTTTATCAATCCCCCCTTCTCGGAATCGACCATCCTAACCTTTAGACTTACCAAGTCACCTCACCTAGACTTCCCAAGTCACCTTGACACCTAGACTTCCCAAGTCACCTCCTTGACTAGATATTCAGACTTAACTCGACTAACTGCCCAACCAAACCACTTATACCCGTAGTATTACTTACCAGTGTTCGGACCCTTCACGGACCCCTAGGACAACTTTCCACCCTTGTTACAACATCCAATAACTACAACCCCAGACTTCCAGTCTTACTCCCAATTTATAAATCACATGGAATTCACCTAGCAACCATTGACAGATTCAATGACAACAACAAAGTTATATCTAATTCCCTTTATAATACCAAAATCCGGACCCTCCAAGGATCCTCTAACCACACCTAAGTGTTCAACAGGCTACCCGGTCTACGCCAAGACCCACCCTTATCTTATTAACCACAAATAATTTCTGACTGCCATTAGTACACTTAATGATAACAATTGTGAACTTATAACCTCTTTTACCTAGTCCAGACCCACCTGGATCCTTCTAAACCATCTAGGTGTTAACATGGAAAAGTCGGTCTACACCAATAACAACTAATAACCCACATAATAAACTGGCCTACACCAAGACCAACCGAAAACATAATATAACAACTCGGCCTACACCAAGATCAAACTCACAATATCATATAACAACCCGGCTTACACCAAGACCCAACTCACAATATAATATAAGTACCCGGCCTACACCAAGACCCAACTCACAATATAATATAACGACCCGGCCTACACCAAGACCAAACTCACAATATCATATAACAACCCGGCCTACACTAAGACCAAATAATGATCAACATAATAACCTGGTCTACACCAAGACCAAATAATGATCAAATATAACAGAATACCCGGTATCTCACGGACCATAAGAAATTATCACATTTCAATAAAATAGCTCAGTCCACTCACGGAATAAATAACAGTTAATGCAATACAATAATATCAATTCAATGATGCAGTAAAATAAACCCATACCAGGCGTGGTACCCGAGCCAACCGTTAGTATTTCGTACCTTTCACGACCCAACTACCGGGCCGTGCAGACACCTACTCTAATCTACCTAGATAAGAGAACCCTTACCACCTGAACCAACAGGCAATGCGGAAAAGAAAATAAACCATTAAATAAGTCCCTTAAATACATGAGAAATCCTTTTTACAAATAGTTTAGAAAAATAAATGACTTAAAGAATTTGTGGAAAACATTTACAATATGAAACAACCTCCCCAGAACCTAGTCTAAGCTGGTACAAGAGCTTCTAAAAGATAAGTATATGAAATAAGATGACACAACTCCCACCATAGAAGGAAAGTAGGAGCTGCTAGAAGATCACCGCAATCCTGAACCTGTGAAAGATCACCAATCCTGTAACAGACTATACCTAAAAAGGAATAGCAAGAGTAGAATCAGTACAAACACACGTACTGGTAGGCATCATCAGCTGACCCGAATTCACTCCCACCATCATATAAAAATCAAGATAAAATGCACAAGGTAAATGTTTCACTCCTTTCAACATCACTTTTATCAATCCCCCCTTTCAGAACCGACTATCCTAACCTTTAGACTTACCAAGTCACCTTGTCACCTAGACTTCCCAAGTCACCTTGACACCTAGACTTCCCAAGTCACCTTTACATCTAGACTTTCCAAGTCACCTTGACATCTAGACTTCCCAAGTCTCACTTAATCCTTACCAATAACAATGTCCATACCTGGACTACCCTTCCCTTACCCAAGACAACCGCCTTGACTAGATATTCGTACTTAACCCGGCTAACTGCCCAACCAAACCACTAATACCAGTAGTATTACTTACCCGTGTTCGGCCCTTCCCAGACCTCTAGGACGACTTTCCATCCTGGTTATAACAACCAACAACTACAACCCCAGACTTTCTGTCCTACTCCCAATTGACCAATCAGATTAAAATCACCTAGAAACCATTGAAACATTCAATGACAACAGAGTTATATATAAATCCCTTTCTAATCCCAAAACCTGGACCCTACAAGGATCCTCTAACCACGCCTAAGTGTTCAACAGGCTACCCGGTCTACACCAAGACCCACCCTTAGCTTATTAACCACAATAAATTCTTGACTGTAATTAATATGCTTAATGAAAATAAATTGTGAACTCATAACCTCTTTTACATAGTCTGGACCCACTCGGATCTCCCTAACACATCTAGGTGTTAACATGACAACCCGGTCTAAACCAAGATAATAGTTAACATCATAACCCAGTTTACACCAAGACAACCTAATAACATAATATAGCAACCCGACCTACACCAAGACCAAACTCACAATATAATTACCCGACCTACACCAAGACCAAAAGTACAATATAATATAACAACCTGGCCTACACCAAGACCAACTAATAACATAATATAACAACTCGGCCTACACCAAGATCAAACTCACAATATAATTACTCGGCCTACACCAAGACCAAAAGTGCCATATAATATAACAATCCGGCCTACACCAAGACCAACTAATAACATAATATAACAATCCGGCCTACACCAAGACCAACTCACAATATAATTACCCGGCCTACACTAAGACCAAAAGTACAATATAATATAACAACTCGACCTACACTAAGACCACAAGTAATATCATAATTTATAAACACAGCCCGGTCCACTCATGGAACCAACACCAATCACATAATGCAACAATATCAATGAAATAATATAGTAAAGTAAATGCGTACCAGGCGTGGTACCCGAGCCAACCGTTAGTATTTTCCTGTACCAAGCGTGGTACCCGAGCCAACCATTTGTTATACCCGTATCAGGCATGGTACCCGAGCCAACCATTAGTATTCCCATACAATGTGTGGTACCCGAGCCAACCGAATGTCAATCAATCCACAGTCAAATTATGAAGAAACTATTTGTAAAACCAACAAGCAACACACCGTTCAATCCACAGACTGTAATACAGGACTCTTAGACGTTCCTAACAATCCCCTAAGAATTGTATCTCATACAAACACTTAGATAAGAGCACACAACATACATTCCTAACAATTCCCTAAGCAATGTATCTCATAAAAACACTTAGATAAGAGCACACAACATACAACATTTACAGGAATCGTTAACCATAACCTACCCCTCCCCGGGTCGGTGACTTAGCCCAACCTTGGTCCGAGGACCAACCCGTTTCCCCTTACTGACATATAATAAATGATTTCCTTTCTTAGAATAACTACATGATTCCCGAGACTTTACCTAATACCAAAAATAGAGTGGGAGAACCTCCCCTTAGCCCTAGGAAAACCAACAACTACATATCATGACATTTATATTCCCGAAACCTTATCTAGGAGTTCTCCATTTCCATTACCCGTGGCTCCTAAGTATTCTCCTGGTTCCCCGAACCTTTCTGACATTTCAATCCTTGAGCCTATCAGTTTAGTCTACCAAGACAATAAAAATATCCCCATTATACGTATCATAGAACCAATCCTTCAATCCATAGAATTCCTAATTCACACATAACCAGTAATAAATCCGCCAGACTCCATGCCCGAAGGCCTAATCATGGATTCTCCCTTTCATTCTACACAATATGTCATGACCCGATATCTCAAGTCATAATGGCACCTACAATCCCCCAGTAGGCAAACCAATTCCCGTAGCCCAGAACGGTTAGTAATGGGCTACTACCTAACCAAAATGCACCAGCAAGCAGAAATAAGCAAAAGCAAAACTCGAATATAAATACATAAAGGAAACTACACCAACCCCAAGACTTGTTATCAATAGTACAGAAGCTTCTAATAGGATACAAGTGCTAGTAGTAACAAAATACAACATAAATTGCCTCCGAAAGTACAAGGAGTAACAGTACAACAGATGAGATGTAGACAAGCCCCGACCGTCAGGCGCTCACCCTAGTCTCAAAGATCCAAAAATTGCACGAGTCTCCAACGTGATCAACGGCGAAAGGTCAGCTAATATCTGCACAAAAAAGTGCAGAAGTGTAGTATGAGCACCAAAACCACGGGTACTAAGTAGGTATCATAGGCCGACTGAGCGGATATAAGATAAAAAAGCAGTAAGCAACAGAGAGCAAGAAAGCAGTCACTGAGGCAATAAGCAAGGCACAAGGAGCTAGAATAGATCATCCATGACCAAGAGCTTCAAGTAACACATGCTAGCACAGAGATACAATTACTCACAATCAAAGGTGAAGGAAAGGAGAACGCACCTGGAGTCCTTGCACAACAATATAGGTAAGTAGAGAGAGAGTTGAGAAAATAGTGGTATACCGGTAACCTCAAGTGGAAGGAAAAGACGGAGAGCAGTCTAACATACTCAAAATGGAATCAACCAGTATAAGGAAATCATAACACCAATCCAATCATATGATAGCATAACCAGGGAATCACCTCACAAGTACAACCCTAGGATAAAATAACTAGGCCACAATAACCGAGAGATACCACTCAACTTCCCACAAGAATAGAACCAGAGTCTCACACTCTGCTCAGAAGGCCACACAAAAGTGCCTCAATAAGATAGGACTCCAAAGCCGTCTCAATAATCAATTATCCCACAACCAAAGCCTCAACAGGCTAGCCATCACTAATCTTTCAAGAACCGGGTGCCAATACAAGCTCTAAGTAAAAACAGGAGTAAATATAGTCTACCTACAGTCCCAACGGCCGCCCATACAACCGAGGAACACAATCAAGTGAATGCAAACCCTCCGGCATCCCATACTACCGGAGCGTACACTGAACACACAGCAAACAAGGGTGGAATCCAATGCATGATATGATATGATATGAAATAGAACCTCTGTATGTACCTCCTCCGGTGCCAATCGGTCCCAGCAGGCAGGTTCCATGGAAGGACTCAGCCTGTATACCTATACTCCATCGTATACCCTTCCCTCCGACTCACGCAGCCCAAAGCCCCAGGCCCAGAGCGGCAAGGTCCATGGAGGTCCCCGACCCCATACTAAAACTCAGTATCAAGACATGTCATCTGGAAGCAAGTCCGGGATCAAGATAGAGACCCAGTCTCAAATATGCATGCCCAGACCCTATCCAGGACTAAAGTAGTATAAAATGCCTCAATAACCCCTCCAAGGGTGCCCGGGCATAACCGGATCTAAAACTGTAGTAAATCAAGTCTAGTGCTCTACCCTGCAGAGACTAGTATCAATAATAAAATCAAGTCTGGTGCTCTGCCCGGCAGAGACTAGTATCAGTAATAAAATTAATTCTGGTGCTCTGCCACGCAGAGACTAGTATCAATAATAAAATCAAGTCTGATGCTCTGCCCCGCAGAGACTAGTACCAGTAATAAAATCAGTGCAAAAACATCCAAAAATCCCCTTTTCTATCATCAACAGTACCAAAAAGGGCCCCCAGGGCCATGCAGATTTAGGAAAACTGTCAGTAGTGGCTCGCAGCCAAAACTGTAGTAAAATATGCAGGGGAAAACTTTTTTTATGGATGATATGCTCGCACACAAATATAAAAGTAGCGTAACACCACACAATAATTCCTATCAGCCCTGCACATGCCCAATAGCTACTCAGCAGACATAACCAGCCTAAAAGGATAATCTCTATATCCGGGACTTGCGGACATTCCCAAATAGCCCACCATCTATGTTCCAGAGTCAATACAAGGCCACACAGGACCACAAGGGTAATATACAATACTACACGAATACTACAAACAACGCATGAAATAACAGACGAATAAGGTGGACAAGTTCTGGGGTACCAACCTATAACAACCCATCCAAGGATGCTAATTAATGCAGTTATAGCCTATATACGCAGAGTCTATATAGGGGAAAACCATAACCTACCTGTCATCCGATGACTAGCTGCGGGAACGGCGTCGTCTAGGCTCGAACTGCTCCAGGAAGCTCTGAATCACATAAAACAAATACTTTCAACTGAAGCCCCAAAGGCGTCTCTATGAAGCTTGACCAACCAAGGTAATGGAACAATTGCTAGAATCGACAAGGCTGCAAGAACGAGCCATAGCCATTTGATAAGGTGTTAATGTCACACTCGCGACCAGCCAACTCCAAAACATAAAATGAGGCCAATAACAATAACAAATGGCAGCTAAATCCAACAACAATACGTTAACCACATCTCCAAGGAGCGACGAGCTCCCGAGGCACTATTTCAAGGCATACTTCATGTCATTCAATCCAATAACCATCGTTCGTGACTCCAATAAGAATCACACCAACTCCCAGTACCTCCAACACCTTAACACCATCAACATACAACAATAACAACCCAATTTAATATGACAAAGGGGCTGCCCAGAGCCACAGATCCAAAATACCACTTCGTGGCTCAGAAATCCATAAACAATACTAGAACATATAATAACGAAGGAGGGTCATAGGAGGAAGGTTACTTCGACAAAAAACTTTGAAATACCAAGCTAAACATGCTGTTATAAGGACCCACCACGAGCTGTAACAATATACGGCAAGAAAATACGACAAACATGCCGATAACAATAAGTTCTCCTCGGAATTGATTCTAAAGCTCAAATTAAGAATGAGTCGAGGATTTAGAACCCTTACCTTCCGATAATCAAATGATAATACCATAAAAATATCAGTCCCACAAACTGCCTCCTTGAAGTACCAACAAACGGAGCCAAAATGACGAGAAAACTATACCACGACGATGAGCTCGCGACGTAGAGAAATTTCAGTTTAACTTCCGAATTGAAAGGATCAAGGTCCATGGATTATTTAGGGACTTTACCTCTGATTTTCAGTGCATTTTGAGTGAAAATAATGAGTTAAAAAGAAGGAGAAATCAGCTTTTATAAGCTGAACCGACTTAGGATGTGGGCCCCGCTTTGACGTGTCTGCTTGTGCAGTCTTACGAAAACACGAATATATCTCTATTCTGAAGTTGTATGGATGAACGATTTAGTGCGTTGGAAACTAGACTCGTAGACCTTCGATTTGGTATATTGGGGTCCCACTAACTCTTTATAGATAGGGAGAAACACCCCAAGACATTTAACCCAAATTTGAAGAGAATTCCTTAAAGGAATTTACAATAAGTTTTTCCGACTTTTGTTTCGCAACTTGCTTGACTTCAAAACTTATCATACGACCATTTTGTGATTATAATACCTCATAACACATCCTTCTTAGTATATTAGACACTATTAGTCTTACCCCAAAGGCACGGGTTACTTTAATCCTTCCAAACGGGCGAAGTGTTACACGAGGCATTTCTATAACTCGAACTTTCGAGTAAGGAATTTCTTTGACCTAGAACCTTGGTTTAATTCTTTGATATTACCAAGAATGTTGACGGAAGCCAACAATTTCCAAAGTTGAAGCTCTAAAATGAGGAACGGCTATAAAAACCAAACAAACAGCCCGGGCACCGAACTACCGGTCCCGACAAGCCATAAATGACTTGGGCCGCTACAAGTAAGCTCTAATGGTACAAGAAAGGCGAAAATGTGTAAATGACCGGAAGGGTCATTACATCATCCACTACTAAAAAGACTTTCGTCCCCGAAAGTCAGGAAGGAAGAAAATACCATAGATTTAAGAATAGCGGATACAACGCCCACACTACTCTCTATGACAACCTAGGTAACCTCCGCGACCAGATGACACCCAATAGAACAGAACCAAAGAAAGCAACCAAGCGTTAATTTCTTACTAGCCAAGCTAGATTTCAACCTCCAAAGATCTGCCAACCCAAACTGAACCTCGAGAATCTTAACCAAAAATCAACGACACAACACCGAAACCAGAGCACCAAGGCGATCAACACACAAGACTCGAATCCTCAAAACTATACCAAGTTTACCAGAAAATCCATCAACCCAAAACTCTAATTCATGAACCCGCTATTCCGCAAAAGCCCTTCATTTTTTTGAACTGAATCCTTTAGCTCCACAAAAAGGAATCTGCATACAAGCTGAACACTCAAACCACCCTCGAAGCATCAACTGACACACCAGAGATCCATAGTTCCTGCTTATACTTTACCACGAACGAAGTCAACCATTGTACAAATGCGTTTTCAGCCAAGATATAGGCTACTAGCCTTTTCCATCCAAGATAACAACCCGTAGCATATCATTGAAACTAAAGTTACCTGCCTTGACTGACCACCAACCAACGAACAAACATTTTTTCTAACATCAAATTCTCTAACTGAACCGTGCTAGTTCTGAATCAGCTGAAAGTGAATGAACCAGGGCAATCTGCCCAAAAGACCCAAACCAAAACCACGATCCTGCAAGAAGTGTGGTAAGCCTATCACGAAGTCTGTAACCATGAGCCAAGCTCCCAACTCTAGAAAACACTGCTGCTACTCCGAACACTCGAACACCATTTGAATGTGAAATCGCCTTACGAATCTCACCTCAGGAAGAAGTCCACCATGCCACAAATATCAAGTCCAAACAATCCGAAGGCAAAGGAAAAGGTGCCTGGGGTTCAAAGTTACCATCTAGCCATAGAAATTTTGGCATATACTTTCAACTCATTCCTTTGGCTCGAACCAACCGCTCTACTGGTTCTCCAAACACCAACCACTTCGAAGCATATATCATAACAAACTTCTAGTCCATACTAGCCGAGTCTAACCAACACTGGAACCCCACATAAACAACAACTCTGGAGCAATCAATTAAATAAGCTTTCAAATCATTGGCAAATGAATGGCGATTACTAGTCTCTACGTATCATCAGAACTCAAAATAGCCTCGCTAGTCTCAATCCGTACAAGTTGACCACATAAAGCATACACTACTACTGAAGCTCAAACTCACGCCACTGAGTCTGTCCAACCATGGTAGAAGGACCTCGTACTAACTAGAACACTGCTGAAATCTAGAATATCTCGCCTCTTGCAGAGGTTAGCCAAGGACTACGTGTCCAAGGCCAATAGCCGCATCCACAACTGAAGTAAGGAAGCTAAGTTGCCTGCACCCACTTCCTCCCAGCACTAGGATGCTGCAACCAAATAGAAACTGCCACAAACCATCCGATGTAACCTACCAAGCCATGATTCTAAACCCCAACTTTCAAAACTACCAACTAAAGCCTTGGTCGAACTAGGATGCTGCCAATGAACCAGTAAGAACCCAAGCCAACTAAGCCTGAATATGCAAATTGCCAACATCGTAGTTGCTACTGAAACAAAACCAATCGATGAAAAACCCACAGCAATGTGTAGACGGCTGAATCGAATCACCGACCCACAATCCCAAAGAAAACCTTCATCGCCCCTCAGGCAACTATGAGGACACATAAACATATACAAAGAGTATCTCCTTTCTTTTTAACTAAACAAAAATGCTTCCTTAGCACATACTAAACCTTACAAATCCTTTCTCAAATAAGAACCTGAAGTCATTACCTTCCTACTCATAACTACACGTCAAATTCAATAAGGCAGGAGAAGAATGGGCCGGATGCCCAACTCATCCGAAATGCTTACAAATATAACCTAACCACGAGGTTACGATCAACACTTAGTCGGAAGTGCTTAAAGTCAAGACCCAATCACGATGCCAACATCCAGAGCTCATAGAAAGAACTTCGATCAAGATTCATTCCAACTGGAGCTAAAGATACAATAAAACACCCAACGAACCAGGAAGTGGAGGAGACTATGGGAACAACCCATATACCTACCAACCTCCTAAACTAATCAACAAAGAGGGTCGACTCTAGACACTCGAGAGACCAAACCAATCTATGAACACTACCATAACCAATACCTCCCAACTGAGACAAAATCTCAACTCCGGCCCAACTACCGGTAATACACCGAACAATCACATGGATCTCTAGCCACGCTAGATAACGTCCTAGGCAACAACCATCTAGGACCGTTCAACAAGGGCAACTCAACCACAATTCCAAAATCACAATGAAACAGGGATAACCCAACTAGAAACAGAACAAGAACTACCCACAAGCTACGACTCTGGGAAAACACCTCTCAAGGCTAACTTACCCCCATCCACTACTAAAGAATAAACTACCAATAAAATAACATATCGATACTACAATTCGAGTAGCCAAACAACTTAAACAAGTAGTAGGTAGTCATATACGCAATTACACGACAGAAGGGATAGAGTCGCAACACGAGCGGGACTAACATAAGTCGAAGGTAGCAAAAGTCTGACCTGGAGCAATAGTATCAGGAACCTCTACCTCTAGCCCACCAAGAGGAGCATCAAGCTGACGGGATCTAACTCTGGACTGAGTAGTCAAAACTGAAGGCCCAACCGGCCCTCACCGGGGACAAGCTCTATAAAGGTGACCAATCTCTCCATAATGATAACAAACAGGCTGTCTGGGATAAACAATCATGGGGCAATTTCTAGCAAAGTGCCCACGCTCACCACACCGAAAATAGCCTCTACCAGATAAAGTCTGATGGGTAAGCCTCACCTCGTACTCCAATACCGACAGATAACCCTGCTGAAGAACTAGAAGCTCAACTGTAACTGAAGCACCACTCAAAGAACCAGGTACTGGAACACTCACCGAAGGGCTCAGAGTCCTAGCCACGGTGTCCTGAAGCGCTGAGGTCGCTATAAATCCAATCGGAGGTTGGGCTGACCCCACACCCCTATCTAGTGCAGTAAACCATCACTCTGGAGTCCTGGCACTGATGGAAATACTGAAGCAACAGGCACAGAATCCTCGGCACCAACCGCTATCGCACTCGTATGAGGCATCTCAGAATGAATGAACAACTGAAGTTTTGAAGTCAATAGAGCCAGGAACACACGATGAGGAGCAAAGCAGATGAAACTTTTCCTAACAATGCCCTGTAGCCTCCCGCAGATAGGATACGGACGTCATCGTACCGATCCGCGATACTCTACTTAGACACTTGCTTCTGTACCATGACACCGGTGAACCTAGAGCTCTGATACCAAGCTGTCACGACCCGATATCTCAAGTCATGATGGCACCTACAATCCCCCAGTAGGCAAACCAATTCCCGTAGCCCAGAACGGTTAGTAATGGGCTACTACCTAACAAAAATGCACCAGCAAGCAGAAATAAGCGAAAGCAAAACTCGAATATAAATACATAAAGGAAACTACACCAACCCCAAGACTTGTTATCAATAGTACAGAAGCTTCTAATAGGATACAAGTGCTAGTAGTAACAAAATACAATATAAATTGCCTCCGAAAGTACAAGGAGCAACAGTACAACAGATGAGATGTAGACAAGCCCCGACCGTCAGGCGCTCACCCTAGTCTCAAAGATCCAAAAGCTGCACGAGTCTCCAACGTGATCAACAGCGAAAGCTCAACTAATATCTGCACAAAAAAGTGCAGAAGTGTAGTATGAGCACCAAAACCACGGGTACTCAGTAGGTATCATAGGCCGACTGAGCGCATATAAGATATAAAAGCAGTAAGTAACAGATAGCAAGAAAGTAGTCACTGAAGCAATAAGCAAGGCACAAGGAGCTAGCACAGATCATCCATGACCAAGAGCTTCAAGTAACACATGCTAGCACAGAGATACAATTACTCAGAATCACAGGTGAAGGAAAGGAGAACGCACCTGGAGTCCTTGCACAACAATATAAGTAAGTAGAGAGAGAGTTGGGAAAATAGCGGTATACCGGTAACCTCAAGTGGAAGGAAAAGACGGAGAGTAGTCTAACATACTCAAAATGGAATCAACCAGTATAAGGAAATCATAACACCAATCCAATCATATGATATCATAACCAAGGAATCACCTCACAAGTACAACCCTAGGATGAAATAACTAGGCCACAATAACCGAGAGATACCACTCAACTTCCCACAAGAATAGAACCAGAGTCTCACACTCTGCTCAGAAGGCCACACAAAAGTGCCTCAATAAGATAGGACTCCAAAGCCCTCTCAATAATCAAAAATCCCACAACCAAAGCCTCAACAGGCTAGCCATCACTAATCTTTCAAGAACCAGGTGCCAAGACAAGCTCTAAGTAAAAACAGGAGTA
This sequence comes from Jaltomata sinuosa, assembly GCA_003996215.1. NCBI lineage: Eukaryota > Viridiplantae > Streptophyta > Magnoliopsida > Solanales > Solanaceae > Jaltomata > Jaltomata sinuosa. The sequence continues at coordinate 3,552 of QJPP01000345.1, read as the reverse complement.
AATATAGTCTACCTACAGTCCCAACGGCCGCCCATACAATCGAGGAACACAATCAAGTGAATGCAAACCCTCCGGCATCCCATACTACCGGAGCGTACACTGAACACACAGCAAACAAGGGTGGAATCCAATGCATGATATGATATGATATGAAATAGAACCTCTGTATGTACCTCCTCCGGTGCCAATCAGGCCCAGCAGGCAGGTTCCATGGAAAGACTCAGCCTGTATACCTCTACTCCACCATATACCATTCCCTCCGGCGCACGCAGCTCGAAGCCCCAGGCCCTTAGCGGCAAGGTCCATGGAGATCCCCGACCCCATACTAAAACTCAGTATCAAGACATGTCATCCGAAAGCAAGTCCGGGATCAAGATAGAGACCCAGTCTCAAATATGCATGCCCAGACCCTGTCCAGGACTAAAGTAGTATAAAATGCCTCAAAAACCCCTCCAAGGGTGCCCGGGCGTAACCGGGTCCAAAACTGTAGTAAATCAAGTATAGTGCTCTGCCCTGCAGAGACTAGTATCAATAATAAAATCAAGTCTGGTGCTCTGCCCCGCAGAGACTAGTATCAGTAATAAAATTAAGTCTGGTGCTCTGCCACGCAGAGACTAGTATCAGTAATAATATCAAGTCTGATGCTCTACCCCGCAGAGACTAGTACCAATAAAAAAATCAGTGCGAAAACATCCAAAAATCCACTTTTCTATCATCAACAGTACCAAAAAGGTCCCCCAGGGCCATGCAGATTTAGGAAAACTGTCAGAAGTGGCTCGCAGCCAAAACTGTTGTAAAACATGCAGGGGAAAATCTTTTTCATGGATGATATGCTCGCACACAAATATAAAAGTAGCGCAACGGCTCACAACAATTCCTATCAGCCCTGCACAGGCCCAATAGCTACTCAGCAGACATAACTAGCCTAAAAGGATAATCTCTATATTCGGGTCTCGCTGACATTCCCAAATAGCCCACCATCTATGTTCCAGAGTCAATACAAGGCCACACAGGACCACAAGGGTAATATACAATACTACATGAATACTACAAATAACTCATAAAATAACAGACGAACAAGGTGGACAAGGTCTGGGGTACCAACCTATAACAACCCATTCAAGGATGCTAATTAATGCAGTTATAGCCTATATACGCAGAGTCTAGATAGGGGAAAATCATAACCTACCTGTCATCCGATGACTAGCTGCGGGAATGGCGTCGTCCAGGCTCGAACTTCTCCAGGAAGCTCTGAATCACACAAAACAAATACTTTCAACTGAAGCCCCAAAGGCGTCTCTATGAAGCCTGACCAACCAAGGTAATGGAACAATTTCTAGAATCGACAAGGCTGCAAGAACGAGCCATAGCCAATTGATAAGGTGTTAATGTCACACGCTCGACCAGCCAACTCCAAAGCATAAAAATGAGTCCAATAACAATAACAAATGGCAGCTAAATCCAACAACAATACGTTAACCATATCTCCAAGGAGCGACGAGCTCCCGAGGCACTATTTCAAGGCATACTTCATGTCATTCAATCCAATAACCATCGTTCATGACTCCAATAAGAATCACACCAACTCCCAGTACCTACAACACCTTAACACCATCAACATACAACAATAACAACCCAATTTAATATGACAAAGGGGCTGCCCAGAGCCACAGATCCAAAATACCACTTCGTGGCTCAGAAATCCATAAAACAATACTAGAACATATAATAACGAAGGAGGGTCATAGTAGGAAGGTTACCTCGACAAAAAGCTTTGAAATACCAAGCTAAACATGCTGTTATAAGGATGCACCACGAGCTGTAATAATATACGGCAAGAAAATACGACAAACATGCCGATAACAATAAGTTCTCCTCGGAATTGATTCTAAAGCTCAAATTAAGAATGAGTCGAGGATTTAGAACCCTTACCTTCCGATAATCAAATGATAATACCATAAATATATCAGTCCCACGAACTGCCTCCTTGCAGTAGCAACAAACGGAGCCAAAACGATGAGAAAACTATACCACGACGATGAGCTCGCGACGTAGAGCAACTTCCGCTAAACTTCCGAATTGAAAGGATCAAGGTCCATGGATTATTTAGGGACTTTACCTCTGATTTTAAGTGCATTTTGGGTGAAAATAATGAGTTAAAACGAAGGAGAAATCAGCTTTTATAAGCTGAACCGACTTAGGATGTGGGCCCCGCTTTGACGTGTCTGCTTGTGCAGTCTTACGAAAACATGAATATATATCTATTCTGAAGTCGTATGGATGAACGGTTTAGTGCGTTGGAAACTAGACTCGTAGACCTTCGATTTGGTATATTGGGGTCCCACTAACTCTTTATAGATAGGGAGAAACACCCCAAGACATTTAACCCAAATTTGAAGAGAATTCCTTAAAGGAATATACAATAACTTTTTCCGACTTTTGTTTCGCAACTTGCTTGACTTCAAAACTTATCATACGACCATTTTGCGATTATAATACCTCATAACACATCCTTATTAGTATATTAGACACTATTAGTCTTACCCCAAAGGCACGGGTTACTTTAAACCTTCCAAACGGGCGAGGTGTTACACGAGGCATTTCTTTAACTCGAACTTTCGAGTAAGGAATTTCTTTGACCTAGAACCTTGGTTTAATTATTTGATATTACCAAGAATGTTGACGGAAGTCAACGATTTCCAAAGATGAAGCTCTAAAATGAGGAACGGCCATAAAGACCAAACAAATGGCCCGGGCACCGAACTATCGGTCCCGACAAGCCATAAATGACTTGGGCCGCTACAAGTAAGCTCTAATGGTACAAGAAAGGCGAAAATGTATAAATGACCGGAAGGGTCATTACACAATAATAGGAAATAAAACCGGTCAATCTACTCTTTGGAAGAAACCTAGCCTACTTGGATGTCGAGCAGTTGTTCCATGCCCTTTCTAGCTCCGTGAAGGCGTTCCTTGACGATTCTGCAGGCCCGAATCCATGGTTTCGCATCCCTTTTGCTGGAATCCCTCCTCCCCATGGCTCCCAAGATTTGGAGCAGTCTAGGAGGCTTTTTGGAGAAGCCTTCGTCTGTTTTTGACTAAAGAAGGGAGAATGGGATTATAAAACCCATTTCTGGGCTTTCTGATTCCGTCATTCTGCTATAGCGGAAGGCCAACCGCTATAGTGGTACCGCTATAGCGGACTCAAATTTTCAGCACGAACAGTCTTCAGTAAAACAGTCATAACTTTTTACTCGGGAAGCGGATTGATGAATGGTCAGTGGCGTTGGAAAGAGAACTCAGAGATCTTTAATTTGGTGGTATTGGGACACCTAAATCCTTATTTTCTAGGAGGAATGCACGTTTTAAGTTGACCCTAGTTTGAACTTAGCCCGAAACTAAATCGGTAAGGAAGCTTTCAACTTAACTTTGTGCTAAGAATATTCTATGACCTCAGTACATACACAATGTACTCCCCATAATAAAGAATCAATCCTAACTCTTATTACGAATGAGAGGCACCTGCCTTGATCGCAGACATTTTCAGTAACGACG